>DWLO01000626.1:0-18879 GCA_018245335.1 Dalla quadristriga | reverse complement strand
GGTACTTAAAGTTTCATGATACTACTCGGAATCAGTTATTATGGTTAATTAGAGAAATGATACGGAATGCAGTCACAGGAGTCGATAGTATATGCTGGAATTTAATGCGATATGCTTCAGGAGGTGATATAACTCCTAAAAATATATTTCTAGTTGAATCCTTATTGGACATATACTTAGATAACAGAACGTGGCTTGATAAATATCCTGTAATTATATGTATGGTAGTATACACCTATTTGAGATTAATAGAGGACCACAATATGCAGCCACTTATGGCCTTGCGACAAAAGGAAGTTAATTTTGTTATAGCTTTGATTAGAGAGCATTTTACAGAAGTCCTTACTTTAGGGAGGGATTTAGTACGATTGCTTCAAAATGTGGCTCGCATACCAGAATTCAACCAATTGTGGCAAGATATTTTAATGAATCCAAAATCTTTGTCTCCTACATTTACTAATGTTCTGCAACTTCTGCAGACAAGAACTTCTCGAAGATATTTACAATCAAGGCTCACACCAGAAATGGAAAGAAAATTAGTTTTTTTGACATCCCAAGTAAGGTTTGGACATCACAAAAAATATCAAGAATGGTTCCAAAGGCAGTATCTTGCTACTCCAGAATCTCAAAGTCTTCGAAGTGATATGATTAGATTTATTGTTGGGGTAATACACCCAACCAATGAATTATTATGTTCTGATATCATTCCAAGGTGGGCAGTAATCGGATGGCTCTTAACAACTTGTACATCCAATGTAGCGGCGTCTAATGCTAAACTGGCCCTTTTTTACGATTGGTTATTATATGAACCTGATAAAGACAACATAATGAATATTGAACCAGCCATTTTAGTAATGCACCATTCAATGAGATCTCATCCCGCCGTTACTGCTACTCTACTTGACTTCTTATGCCGAATAATTCCTAATTTTAATCCACCTTTCGCTGACAAAGTTAAACAAGGAATATTTAATTCTCTCCAGCAAATCATTGAAAAAAGAGTGCTGCCCAACTTACAACCACTTTTTGACTCTCCAAAACTGGATCGCGAATTGCGAACTACCGTTAGAGAGACATTTAAAGAATTTTGTAGCAATGGAAATGGAGAAGGGGTATCTGGAATACGGGATGAAGGTCCTGAAGACATACCACGATTAGGACCTGACGAGCCTGCATTTTCGGACGATGAAGAGGAGGTTGTAGCAAATGTTGCTGAAGACACCGATGACGATGACTTACCGCTATCCGAAGTACGCGCCCGTGAGCGGCCAGAATTGGCAGCTGCTTTTCCGTTAGTTTTACGACCGTATGCCGAAACTCTTCTGGATGAACGGTCAGCCACCGCTGCCACCGCCCTGCTCAACGCGTGTTCAAATCCCGCGCCCCCACCAGCTGTCTTGGCAGATATTTTTACTGCAATGCATCAAGACGCTCCACCATTACGATTCAGCCGTAGCCCTACAGCTACAGAACTTGAAGTGGTCCTTAATGCGCCAATATTTGCGTTGGTCAGCAGCTTCACTAGTGTGGGAGATGATGCAAAGAGGAAATTAATACTGGAAACATTTAAGGAATTTCGAAACACAAACGCAGTTGATTGTGCTGGTTACTCTATACTGTTCTACTTGAAAATTTGTTATGACCGAGAAAGACGAGCCGAACGTGACAGCATTAAGAGACGAAATGTTAAGTTTAAAGCAGAATTTTATAAGGAATATTGTAGTTTTCTACATGTGAAAGTTCCAGATAGCTTATCGTACGATTTAGCAAGGTGTCAAGACCGCAGTGCTTATCTTCTTGGATGGTTGATTCCAGATGTTTACAGAGAGTTTAAAGATCAAGTTCAAAATCACATCGAACTTCTTCACATCATCATGTCTGCATTAGACTCCTGGCAACTCCAACGTTTAGTTAGTCTCACACTTCAAGGAAACTTGATGATGTTTAAGTCTGATGATATAATAACAATGCTTTCTGCAAGCCTTGAATGGGAAACCTTTGAGCAGTATTGCTTGTGGCAACTTCTTACAGCACATGATATTTCCGTAGAAGATGTTTTGCCTATTATACCCAAATTGTCATTTAAAGCAAATGCCGAAGCGTTAACATCAGTACTGTTGATGTTAAAACAAGAAAGACCAACTGCAGAAGTATTAAGACAAATGTTCTGTAGAACTGTTGATGAAGAAGACACGTTTGTAGTTTCCACTATAATGTATTGGTGTCAGGACTACGAGGACAAAGTTGGCGATCTACTTGCAGTTTTGCTATCTACGAGATACCCAGGGACTAGCCCGAATAAAAGAAAACGCGCTGGAAAGCAAGCAATACCACCAAACGCTCCACCTTCTGCTGAATTAGTAAGTTAAGCAAAAACAATGTTCTTACCTACTTTTATACATTCAGTCACCGCATTCTCCTAATAACAACTCATGTGAAGACGTAATATTTCACGTATTTCAATGGGGCTTGGAAACAAAATTGTCTTTTGATTGTTTTCATAGTCGCTGTCAATCTTAAATAATAAAGTAATCATATGCGTTTAAAGCTGGCATTCGTGTGGAATGCGATAATTACATCAATACAATCTTAAAAGATCGGGCCAATAAGTAATCTAAGAATGGCTTCTATTTTATATTTATTTATATATTTTACATACTTCAAAAAACGAGGAGATTATCAATTCGTCACTATTTTGTATTTATTGTTGTATTTTACCGGATATCTTCGCCGCCTGAGAACCGATTTCAATTATTATTTTTTTAATACGTAAGGCATACCTTCTTATTGGTTGGGACCAATTAAAAATTAATTAATTTCATCTAAAAATTCCACCCCTAGAGATTCAAAACGGATGGAATAAAGTTCGAAAACAATGTCAACGCACTGCCGGCGAGCCGATTCTAGGTATTATCTTCGCTCCTGGTGAACCGATTTCAAACATATTTTTTTAATAAGTAAAGCATAGGAACTTCTTGCCTTTCCACCAGTAGGGTTCAAAACGGATCGAATAAAGGTAGAAAAGTAAGTTAACTCACTGCCATCGAGCCGAGTCTAACGAAAATTGGCACATATGTATTTCAGATGGCAATACAATATTATGGTAATTTGGAGCTGATCTAAAGAAGGTAATTGAGGGGAACTCTTCGACGGTGTACAGCAGCTACCTCGTGTTTGGGTTCATATGATTCGTCTTGACGAGATGCACACAAAGGGTTGGATTTAGTAAACGTTAGCACGTAAAAGTGATTGGGGTTAAAAGAGGTTTCGTAGCCGATAACAGTGATACCACTCTCGAGTCTCACGAAAAAACAATCCGTACCTACCCGATAGGTTTCACAATTCCTCATTAAACTAAACACTAGCCGTCATAAAAAGACACTAAGAGCTAAGTTCAAATTATATCAGTTGTTTATGCAAACCTTGAAAGAAAATGAAATATTTCACTGTTGTTGATGATGTTTTGCGGATACACGACTGATTTCCGCGCGCCTCCTACCCAGAATTCGCATGTTTTCTGAAGTGCGTAAGTAAAAAAAACGGGGGGAACGGCCGCAGGATAGATAACGAAAAATAAATTTACTCCAAAAGACGAGTAGGTACCTATATGAAATTATTGTTATTTTTGGAGTCTGTGCCAGTCAAATCTAGTCAACACCGTCTGAACCCACCGAAAATTAGTCCGACCCTATCTAATAGTAGGCGGTAGAACCTTCGTACAGTTTGCCTAGTATGGTACCACCGCCACACCCATTTCCGCAGAGTAAGTTTTTGATTTTTCTTGTCTTGACTGGCACCAACTCTCAAAATGAACTAATAGGTATTGTAATTAAAATAACAATAATTGCATTAACTTTAATTATTTATTTTTCTTATACATAATTTTTTTTTTGTAATGGTTAATTTTATGGTCTGAAAGACCAACAAAGCTTGATGGTAAGTGATAAATATGGCCATTACGAGACCAGAAACATCAGATGAAAACGCCAAACCTAGCCTACCACCCAACATCCAGCTAGACCTAAACAAGAGGTCTTTTTGTGAATTTTTTAGAGTATAGAGAAGCCGTATGTTTTTATAGGGGTAGATAGGTATAGAGGGCAGTAATGTCGTCACGGTTAAAACATTAATAACAAATTGAAACCCTCAGCATAAAGTTGCACAATTTACAGATGCGCGTTATCAATGATTGTAGGTACAGGGTGAATTTTTGAAACGGGCGGTGAGAGCAGGTACCTTAACCGTTGTAGCTACAGGAAAACGTTCTCAGGAGACCACCCTTAACTTTTGGAAACATTGTAACCTGCATTCACAGATATTGGAAAATATGTATTACAGTAAGCAAGTAAGTAATGGTCAGTTTACACAAAAACTATTTGATACCAATCAATCGTTCCTATTTCTAAAAAGGATCTAAAGATTACTTTGGACCAACTGAGGATAGAGTAAAGTCAGAAATCATGAAAAGCTTTTCCCGTACATTTTGTCGCAACTTATACTTAGAAAGCTTTTTATTTCGGATAGATAGAGTAGTACTATTATTGATTGTGATTGAGGGCTACAAATAAGAAAACGTATTTAGTATTATTACAAAAAAATAAGAATTTTACAATTTACATTGTTTTCTCTACCACTCCCAGGCAGCTGTAAGGCGTTTATTTAAAAATATGTCTAGCTAGTCTATAGATATTTGAGGTGAGGTCATTTTTGACCCAGATCAAAAATCATAAGCAACTAGATATCTAGGTTTTTGGTCAAGATGTAGTTGGAGGTCTAACTTCTACTCGGGGGGTCCGGGGTTCGAACTCTAGGCATGCCTCTACCTTTTCGAGTTATGTACGTTTTAAACAATTACATATCACTTGTCTTAACGGTGAAGGAAAACATAGTGAGGTTACATGAGAGTTCTTCAAAATGTTCTCTGTCTGCCAATCCGTACAGGACTAGCCTGGTAGGTTTGTGGCCTAAATCCTTGTCATTCTGAGATAAGACCCCAGCTCAGTGTATGAGCTAGCGATAGGTTAATTTTTTTTCTTTGTAGTCCTCGATCACAATAAATAATTGTAGGTACTGTTCTGTCTATCCGGAATAAAAACCTTGTAAATTATATATAATAATAATTTATACTTATAAGTATAAATTGCGTTGCGAATGTTGCGAGTCACATTTCCTACAAAATGTATGGGAAAAGTTTTTCGTGATTTCTAATTTTTGTTATACTCTAACCTCAGTTGGTCCAAAAGAGTCTTGATCCTTATTAGAAATGGGATCGATTGGCATCAAAAACATTTTGTGTAAACTGACCGTGTTCTGGCAGGCTACAGTTTTTTCAAAATCTGTGAATGCAGGGTCAACATTTTTTCAAAAATTAAGTATGGTCTCCTGAGAACTTTTTCCCGCATCAGGAGCATTCAGCTTGGACGAATGGTGTCATGATAAGTTGGCGATGACGTTGTCAGGAAATAAAAAAATACTTATAGTTTTCGATCCTCATAATGGCTAGCCATTTTAAGAATACATCCATTGACCACTTTCAGAATACATCCATTGACTATGTGCTGATGATTCTTCTGTACCATATTGGTACCAACAAATTACTTATTTATTTTATTTAAAAAAAACATTTTTTGCATTGTTTTAGGTCCTTGGTCATTTGGAACAAATAAGAATATGTTGTGTTGAACAGGATGATATGTCTATATTCAATATGGAATGTATGCAAAAAGCATTACAGCATTCTCAATCAAACAGCAGTGACAGTTTACGGGTAAGATATAATCTTGACATAATTAACTTTAACAATAAATAATCATCTTTCTAGTAACACTAAATTAATTCCTATTATTTAAGTATATTTATATAAATATGTTTTACCTGAGTAATGTATGTATTTTGTATTAAATGTGTATGTATGTTATTTTGTTCAAGGTTGGTTCATTCATCTAATATTAGGTGTAACAACTTGCCTCATATTTTCTTTATCCACCCAGGGTTGATTGGGAGAGAATGCCATCAGGCATTAAGCTTGCCCTTTGTTACATACATCGTATAGATAAATACATACACTTTCACACTAACACCCCGCATTCCCGCGGGTGGCTGACACAAGATACCACACAAATAAACACCAAGACCCGCGTCTGCCCCGGCCGGGATCGAACCCGGGACCCACAGCTCGTTAGTCAGTCACAGCCTTCGCGCCACAGAGCCGTCAAAACAGTATTTTACAAAATTCTCCAGTTGTCAGTTTTAATAACAATCCTTAATAAACCCACCACGCCCCAGAATTAGATCGGGGTTCTATTAAGGGCTCAGAAAGGTTAAGGCCATAGTTGCTAAGTGCAAGTTGGCAGACATCTCAGGCCTTTTGAGAATATTACGATACAATGGACCAAGTCGTTTCCTGACGACGTATCCCTTCACCGTGAAAGCAATTGATATTTAAATGCTTAAAACGCGCATAACTTTCAGACAGTTTTAAATCCTGGTACTTTCGGAATCCGAGTGTATTCATTAATAATAATTTTATCTTAAATTTCAGAAACAATATGGCGATCTGTTTTTATTAGCCTGGGAGGACGAGTTACCTATATCGAGACGAGCCCGAAAATTAATCTCAAGTTCGTTGCCTATCAGTCAAAATTTACATTCATCAAATGAAGACAGTGAGGTAAGTCAACTAACAGACTTTAAACAAGTACTTATTTTTTCTACCCAGATTGGATTATTGTGGAACTGCATTCGCTTTAATAATTAATGCAACCCCAAGTGCAAACATCAGGATTTTCTTGGTTTTTTTTAGAGCCCTAGAAATGTTGCCTCCTTTTTGAATCAATATCAAAGAACTTCACAAAGGTTCTATTCAATTAATTGAAGAACGTTGTTTATCTCTAAAGCTGTGAATTAAGCTACTGCACTTGGCACCGATTCCGATCACAAGTCTTTTATCGGCGACGCCGGCAACTCCGAACGTCGTTTGTAACGACCTTGGCCCCTTTTCACATTTATTTTGTTGGTGTCGTTTGTGCTTTACTCGACTAGATCCATTTTGGTTTTTCGGGCGAGCAGTGTCAATGCGTACTTACACAACCACATCCATTCACTAAGTACCATACGCGGCAGTAATGCGAATGAATTTTGGAGATTAGCGAGTATTTTAGTAGTAGACATCCACTAGAAAAAGGTTTTTCAAAGTTCTATGTATCTATTGTATCGCAAAAACAATTACTTCATGGGCGAAGCTGCGGGGAACAGCTAGTTTGTTTATGCAAAATAAAGGAATACTAATGCAAAACGAGAATGTGTAGATAACATAACATTGTTTTATTACAGGAAGAAGAAATTGTGAAACCTAAACAAGCAAAACGACGGAAGAAGGCTATATCAGATAGTGATTAAAATTCATGCTGTATCAGATTAGTTTCTCTAATCCTTATAAATGTATGTTACCTTATGTTGTGGATAATGTAGGTGCAATTCTTAGAATAGTACCTTAGCTTTTTTTACCTAATTTGCCTTTGTTAATTATTAAATATTACTATGTAATATTTTAAAAGTAATTATTAAAACTTAACAAAGCAAGTATTACTGTTGTTACTCTTTTTAATATTCCAGAAATTAGTGAAAATTATGTGAATTTCCATATTTTAAATGTAAAGGTTATTAGACTACTTGTGTTAAAAATATTTGTCATGTAATCGGACATCCTAGTTAAATGTACACTGAATGGCTCAATAGTTAAAAGTTAATATTGATGGAAAATTAAGGGAATGTACATTTTTAGCCCATGTAGTTAATGTATAGTTATCATTATACAGATGTTTTAACATCCATATCTACATTGTGTTAAACGTATTTTAAGTGTAAGGTGTAAGACCAACATTTATCAGAAATATAATTAAAATATTGCATTTTTCGAATTACCTTTTACTTACCTAAGGATCAATAAAGTATTTCCCCTTTTAATAAGTTTTATTTCCTATGTAATATCACAAAGTTCTATTTGGTCTTTGTATTGATGGAAGTAGCGTAAGAATAACTCGAGATGGTACCTCATACCTTTATGTACTTTACTGACTTTTGCAAGCAAAATTTTGTAAGTACATGGATGTTATACACAATATAAAATTATTCTATCATATAATAAAATATTAAATAAATTTAATTATAAAATTTTAGTAAGTATATAATAATCCAAGAAATGCGATATTTACACATGTAATACATATTATGTCATATTAGTAGTATCTATGATTATTTGTAATGTACTGTATTTGTACTGTTCTGGATATTTCATGAAGTGTCAATATGTACATTAGGGTGAATCTCATACAGACATGTCGTTTAAGATTTCGTAATATACTCTCCATTAGTAAAATATTTATGATGTTGGTTTATACCCCTAGATAAAGATTTCAAAATGATTAATTAATATTAATTTTAAGTATTTATAAAACGCTTTTATAACATACTGCACGGAAAAAATAAGCCATATCAGATTTAATCTCTGTCTACCCAGTAAAGGCCTCATAATGAAAGTTATATTTGTATTTAATTAATATAACATCTGAATGTAAAAGCTTGGGGGGCTTTTTCTCAACTCCCATGGTAAGTTGTAAATTAATGCAAACCCATTCCAAAAGCCCCTTTCATGAGTTTTGACTTTTGTAATTAGCTTTCCTCCTTTTTACTTTGTGTAAAATACATATCATGTAGTCGTGTACTAAGCTTTGCATAGCTATGAACTGGTCGCCATCATCATCACCTTGAGGTACGCCACTATTTATTGTATTTATGTCTGAACAACAACTTCGTGTAGACCGTGGGATTGTAGCATCATACAAAACAGAAACTTATGATATACTCGATCAAAAAGATACAAATGTAGAAGTTTATAAAAATTGGGTTTATTTATTTTGCAGACCGATATTCTAAACTTGAAAGGTTGCATCGGTAAAATAGCAAAAGACGAAACCGATATAATATGTAACAATCTTATCAGCGTTCTTAACACATGCCACTAGGTACTGAAAACAGGTCTCCTCACAGAATTAAGGGTTAAGGAATACTGGTTTACTCACGATGTTTTTATTTAATTGTTATTTAATTGCTTATAACCAGCACAATGCACAATTTAAAACATCAAGAGCCTGGTATTGCATTCTGCACCCCCTAGGCGCAAGTCAAAAACTTTACCACCTGCTAATCAAAATCAGAATACAAGTCTCGTAATTTAGTTAGATAAAAATTAATTTTGTAAGGGTTTTATTTGTACTTATGTATTTAAGTATGTACTCAATGTATACTTATATAAATAAATATTTTAAGTACCCCTAAATAAAATAGCATAATATAAACAAAACTGTAATTCATATATAAAATATGCGAAATATAACAATCTGAGAAGATTCACCTTCAATGTAATGATTAAAGTTAAGATTCCATATTTTAACAAATCCTCAAAAATTACAAATTTAAGAAGTTTAACAAGTTTAAGAATGTAACACAATTTAATACTTCAGTCCAGTAACCCTAAACCTTTCTAATGGTGTAGTATAAATTACAGTACAACAGTATCATTAAAAATATAACTAAAGTTTCCCTTGCTTAAACCTGTGTCGTGCCTGTGCTTTGCTGTATTTATTTCTTTTTTCTGGTATCACAGTTTCCTCTTCCGGATCATTTGCTCCAGCTGAAAAATGATGAATAAAATGTAAGTACCTACCTTACCGTATTGCAGGCTAAGAATGTCTGAATGAAATTAATGAAATCATCTTCAACCCCCCCCACAGGTTTAAGCCATTTTGCGTTTTGCCAGATTTAACTTCCCAAGGATTATAGAGAACTCTCAGTCATGTAGAATAATTAGTAACAGGTCTAGGCAGACTATATCTCAGTATCAGACATTCTCTCTGCTATTAACACCCTAATTTCGTCTCCACATAGATCAATTTTGCGTAACCAAAACACTAGCGCCATCTATAGCGCGGACTACAACACCTATTGCGGGTGAACGTAAAAACGACGGTTGGCTGCAACCCATTGTGGCCCACTACAAGGCACGGGTCTCTTCTCACAACTGAGGAGGCCTGGAGCATACTCCACTACTCTGATCCAATGCGGATTGATGAAGGGAGGATGGAAAATCTTGCTTTAGTTATTGTTCTGAGGGAAAAAGATAGTTAAATGGGCCGTAATACCTCAGTTAGAATTCAAATTTACCCCACTTCCTCTCGACGCTTATTTCCCTCGTGTTCTCTATCAAAACCTAGGTATATGTAAATTTGTCTCTGTCCGTAATGTAATTGTATTAAGTATCAATATAATATAGTCAATGAAGAACATTTTTCAAAAGTATATACATATATAGTATACTTTTACAATCTATAAATCTATAAATTAACATCAAATTCTGCAATCTTGTCTGTAATAGTTATAAAAAACATACTTAAAAATACATTCAATCAATGCAAATATTAAGATATTAATATTTTTTTATTGACCTTTCGTTCTCCGAAATCCAGTCAAATTATTGATCAAATGTGTTAGTCAAATAGACATTCCGTTACGTACCCAAGTCTTCTGGTGGCTGTAGTGACTTGCCCGCACTCCATGTGTCCATTAGTGTTGCAGTTTTCCCAATAGCCCACCCTACACCTGATAGTGCAATTGAAAATGACACCATAGCCATAGGATTCTGCAATTTTAAATATTTGCAGTATTATCTGATGTTTCGACTTAAAGGTCCAAACTTAAAAGTTACAAGTTTGTATAATTTCCAATATTACGGCTGTGGAATAATTGTTTTTCAATAATTGTGTTCCAGTCTGAAAGGTGTGGATGCCGGTAACACCTATAGCAGAGGCGACCGCCTGTCCTCAGGTGTAACAACGCTCCTGTGACCAGCTTCAAATAGAATAATGACTGCATCTGTGACCTGCTTCAAATAGGACAGTTACTAACAATTACTTATATATACTTACAGGACTAACTTACATTAACAGTCCTAACTCCCACAGTCCTATTACTAACAAATACTTACCAACTAATATTCCTATTAACACCTAATACTAACAGGACAACTAACTTACTAATAGTCCCTCGCAGTCCTATTCAAAGATTATCACAGATATCCATGGGCGGCAGTGGTTGGTGGGACTTGCATGCTCGTTAGCTATAGACATGACAAAAAAAATTTGTATCAATCAGAAAAGTGCGTTGCGTGTGGTTGCGAGGACCATCTGTCATACTAGCCAGTTGGTCCTCCTCACTGTTCGCTCCTTTATAATATCTTATAAGTATATCATATATAGTATAAGATGTAATATGTTTTGGGGCTGATGTATTGGGGATGTTTAGTATCACAACCCATCAACCCATCAGCGGATTGGCAGACTTAACACGCCTCTGAGAACATTAGGTAAAATGACTAACTAAAGAGTCCCACTCGTGGTATCACAAATATTGAGTTTCTTTTTATAATTAATAATAATAAGGACGTATTTAAATACTCACTATTAATGTGGGATTTGTTGTCATGGTGTAGTCCAATACAACCACAGCAATTCCAACTACAAGGCCCACACATGTGCAGATCGAAATTACATTATGGTTCTCTAAAAAGAGTACAAAATATACGTGTTGCGAAAGAATTCAATAATTAAAATACATCGCAACACCGGTGCAACAAAAATTGAATTTCGAAAAATGAGCTGAGTACATACTCAGTTGCCTATAGTAACTCCATACTTAGTGCGACATTGTCACTGGTCTAGTACGTACCTATAGATTCCGTAGGAAGCCGTATGTGTCGTTATGGTTTGGTGGTAATAAAGGGAACAGTGGGAGAAACAACGTTTTAATGGTGAGTTGGGCGCGCATATCACATAAGACAAAGTCAATCCCTGAAAATTTCATCAAAATCCGTTCAGTGGCTCCAGAGCCTATTCGCGACAATAAAAAACGCAGACAGACAGACCAAAATTCAAAAGATAGTTGAGTATGTTTAGATGTCATATTAATAGCATATTCCAAATAATTGACCTTAATTTCAATATCACAGACAGATTGTTATGAATCGATTATTACACTGACATGTAAATGAGTCATTTTGTTTATATATAATAGCATCTCTGAATTCCACCTAAATGCCATTGCATTTCATTATCAAAACAAGTCAGTCAGACACCACACCAGGTTGAATGGCATGCTACTCAAACATTGTTGACTTGCTTGAAGTGGTTGGGCATGCACCACAGGTGTAAGTTATGATAGACAGTGAAAAAATACTTACTTTTGCTTTTTTGACATTGAATATGTGACATATGTTGAATACATTCTATCAGTCTAGGATTCTCAGGATCAAGTTGAAGGGCTCTTGTATATGATATGATGGCTTCGTCATATAAACCACTGGCAGCCTCTACTTCGGCACGACGGTAATAGCCCTAGTAATGCAGAAACTATTAATTTATGTTAAAAATATTAATAAAATAAATTCATTAAGGCTCAGTCTTGCTGGCTCTCAATGAAGTCTATAGATATTCATAAATAAAAAAAGATCATAACTACTACAGAAAATTACTTCTATTAGTCATATTTTTCAAACGGAATGCTCTTTTTTGTAGTATGATATCAATTGTATGTGGGATACATACGTAGTATGTGTGAGAAGTCTAAAATGATGCATTTAATGGACTAGTATTAAATTGTTTTAAGGTTACTGTAACCCAAATTTAACATACTCAATAGTTCAGAAATAGGGCTCTTTGTGGTATGATTTTAGCTGGAGAAGCTTTTCAGATCTAATTTGTTGTAACTGACCACAGCAAACATCACACCACAAAGACAACCATTGACACAAACGACTAGAGACCCTAGCTAGACTATTAGGGGCCACTTCTGTACAGTAGAGGTCTATCCTTCCTGGAAAAATTACTGCCTAGTGAGGCGACTTTTCGTTATTTAGACTACCTCGAAGGATTTAGACTATTAAATATAAGCTCAATTAGTATGGAAATAAGGGTGGCATTGATATGTAGAGCACTAAATGATGTCACTCCGAGAAAGCTAAAACGAATCATTGTCGCGTTTTCCTGGTTACATTATCTTAGGAAAATGCCTATTATAGCATTGTTATAGAAGTTGTTACATACATACCTATGCCAAGGTCATACATCTACTACCTGCTAGACTTGGCACCTCTGCTTTAATATCAATTGAAAATGTAATGTAAACAAACCTTAGCCCATTGAGGTTGCAGCTGAATAGTATCATTAGCGTCCTGGAGAGACAAAAAATGCTGATCCAATTTTAGAAATGCAAATGATCGATTGCTATATAACATGTAATTCAATGGTTCCAATTTTAAACCTTGAGTGTAATGCAATACTGCTTCTATGTAATTTTTATCGTTCACGCACTGATTACCCTTAACCCTTAGTTCTTGGGCAGTGAGCGTTTCCTTTTCCTTCTTAGTTTCAGTCATGATTTTTGTCGTGTGAATAGTTATTCAATGGATGATGTCAATTAACCAACCAAGTAGACTTATTTCAGTGTGTAAGTATTCCAGCAAATAATTATTCCGAACTTGACTGACACACTACCGTGTGTCAAGAATAATTAAAAGTATATATCTCTCTGCAAGATATATACTGCTACAAGATTCTTCTATATTCGTGGATCCAGTAATTTGAGTTTACTTCACTATTTAATTAATAATTCCACCTGCACACTTTTATACCGATTCCATTTCCATTCCAAACAAATGTCAAGATTTACCATTTTTATCACTTGTCAGTTACTTGTCACGTCAAGACTTCAAATGTACCTACTATAATCTGTTTAGTTATATCTACATCTACTACTACTACGTTGCTACCTACGGCGTGGTCGCTCATGAGACAGGGATAGTTTTTGGGCGGAAGGAAGGCCAAGCCTCAGAACCTCAGAACAATAACTAAAGCAATATTGCTCTGAGGGGCAAGCTTTGCGTGAAACAAGTGCAATGATTAAAGAAGTACGTTGAACAAGTGTAGCGCTCCAGCGCTAGCACAGAATAAATATACCCAAAAAAAATTAAATTTATTATAAAAATTATTACTAAACGCGTTTTTATTTGAGCGCAAGATAATGAAATGACATAAATTAAATGTAAGGTCTGTTATGTTTATCAATATATTATATTAATATATATATATAATAAACTAAATATGTACTTACACACCTCAAAAGTCAAACTAAATCATATCAACTGTTTATTAAAGGAGTTTTCTGATGATCATGACTAATAACCCAAACACAAATTAAATTAACATGTCTTCTAAGTAACTTAAATAATATCACAAACAACACTGTAGGCAAAACTTGAGGAAATTCTTGGCTCATTTCTACATTAGGAGGACATAACGCCTAATGGTCCAAGTATTGCTGCTTCAACTACTAGAACATCTATAAGATACCAAAAGCATCTGAGACGTTATCGAAAAAAGTAGATAGATATTGGCGCGCCCAATTACATACTCAAAATAATTTCATGCTACCGTACCTATCCTATTTTCGAAACGACCTTCTTTTCAACCGACCGATACAACTGCCGCCAGCCCACTCACGAAAGCGAAGAGATGTCAACAATCATACAAAAAACGAAGGCAGAACGCGTGCTGGTTTCGGTTGCCGCGTCTCCGAGTTTCCTTTCACGGATGTTTCTAGTCCCCAAAACGGATGGAAAGATGAGGCATATATTCGATCTGAGGTTGTTGAATCGCTTCGTACTCTAATAATCTCCAAGTGGGGCACGCCGATCATGGATCTGTTTGCGATACGCTTCACTTGCGTGGTTTTCAGGTACTGCAGCCTAGATTACAAGGACACACGAGCGGAGTTTCACGACGCACTGACACAAATGTGGAATCATCCTCTGGCGTAGGTTTTCCCACTCCATTTCTAATAGCAAAAGTAGGTACTGCAACATTTGGGGCTAGAGTGAAGAATTGAAGGAGTGGACACCACATCAAAGAAATCTCCTTATTAGCAGTTCTTCAACAATCAAAACCTACAAGCCAGCATGGACTCGGTGGAACCAATGGACAAAACTAAACTAAAATAACGTATCAAATTGAAAGCTTAGTGTTCTGATTTAGCACGATTTTTAGCAGATTTATGTTAAAGATAACCTGTCTTATAACACAACTTTTATTCATAAGTCCGTAGTTTCTTCACTTTGTCACCCAGAATTGAGATACCAATAGGTAAATATTAAAACGAAATGAAATTAATTTAAGTTTGAAGAAGCGCGGGACTCCAAACAAAAGGGTGGTCGCGCTTCCCTCGCACGGCCTACATCTAACAATCCTCAATCATTGCAGCGCATTCAGACCAGCGCACTGCCTTAGCCCTTCAAAACCTACCCGCGCTCCTGACCATTTCACAACTTAAAACAATTAGAAACGTTTTTTTTTAAATTTTATTTTACCGTCATGCCAACGGAATGTTCTGTTGACAAACCGGGAAAACTTGAATGAAATTAACTTAAAACGAAATTAAATTAATTTTGAAATCACACAATCAGAAAAGTAAGTAACTTATGGGAGAGGTAATAATGGATTAAAATAATATAGTAATTTTAACAACAAATGAATATATATTTACATATTATAAATGGTAAGTATATTATTATATAGCAAACATTTAGAAATATTTTTACATTATATTTTCTCGCCTCCCTACTAAAAATGACGTTTCTTGGGTTGTCTTAGTTTTTATCTAGGTGTGCCATATGTATATATTATATGGTTAATAATCAATAAAAAGGTAGTAAAAACCATTGATAGAGATGAGCAGAATATGTCGTATTAACATACTTATGCAACTTAAGCATTTGACTGAACTAATGCATAAATTACAGACTAAAACTTTCTTATATAACCCAAGCCATACTGGCTACTGAAAATTGGGAATGGATATTCCTTACTTTCAATAGGTAACCAGACTCATTGCTGTATTAGGTGACAGAATAAAAAAAAATATTACAACAATAATTTATTTTAACTAAATAAAATATAATCTATTCCTTCAAGGAGATTCAAGGAACTGAGATTTGCTTCAAAATCACCTTGAGTTAAGTCTATTTTAACACATATAATGAGAGGAGGCTTCGCTTCCTTAAAATGAATAACAGGTATTTTAATAATAACTTTTCTTTTAATAGGGCAGTACAATTCAATTGTTTGGCCTATTTTCTTCTTATCAACATCACAAAAGGCCTCAACTTTTTTAAGGCTTTCAGTGCTCAATAAGCGAGCCAATCTTCGACCTGCTTTTCCCGCATTCCAGATTGTAAACTTATCCCAGTATGGAAACACAGCTTTTTCAAGCCTTCTTAGTTGAATTTCTCGAATCTGCTCCCTCGAGACAGAAAATGTTGCAGCAGCTGGATGATAAGTGTAAATAACTAATACTTCCTCTACTCTATATAGCTGACCACCTTTGTCGATATGATTGTAAAAGAATATTAGATCTTCTGGAGTTCCTTTTCCTGTTTCATCAAAACCTCCTACTTTATCATACACTAATTTATGACAAAACCATGTAGGCATCAATACGGTGGGGCCAAAAGAAAGGTATACTTGTAAGGTTAACTTTGACAGTGGTAAGTTATTAGCCCAATGCACTAAGCGAGGGGTAGAGTTAATAGGAATACGTGAGATTTTACTTCCAATGAGAGTATTGTGATTATGTTTAGCAACATTCAACTGTATTTGTATTCTGTTTGGGTGCATGACATCATCTATGTCCTGGAAACAGAGATATTGACCAGAACTTTTACTAATAGCTCCATTTTTAGCCGCACCTACACCTTTTGTGCATGTTGATCCTGTGATAAGAAAAGGGATTTCCCGATTATTGAAATACTCTGCCCATTTTTGCAATTTATCTGCCGAGCCATCTGTACTTCCATCATTGAAAACAACAATTTCAACTCTTGTGTCTGTTTCGAATATACACTGGTTTGCTATTGATTTCATGCAGTTATCAATCCATTTTTCGCCGTTGTATAGAGGAATAATAACAGAAACATCAATCATGTCAATAACATTATTTAGAAATTAAATACACACGCACAACACAATGACAGAAAGGAACACTAGGTACCCAATTAAAAAGATTCGAGATAGTAGTTGTATGTTATGCATGTTGTATGCTGTGGTTGTATGTCATAGTTCTGTAGGCATTATAACCGTTCTCTGTTTATTAAATCATCTAATAGAAATTGCTGTACTGTCTCCACACTTAAGATAGTTTATTCCAACCAATACATATCATGTATTTTTCTGCCGCATTACATTTCAGCACAGCACAGCAGCATTATTATTAGGTATATTATTATTTATTATTACAAAGATAGTACCTACTAAATTACACCTAGGTAGGTACTCTGTTCTGTGTGTGGATTTCTGTCAGCATCACAGACAATATACTAGTATGTTAGCATGTACCACCACAGAGTAGTAATATACAGGATTTACCACAGGCAATGTTTCATAACAGCTATACACAGCACCTCTCAGTGTCAGACACTTCATATGGTCCAAACGATATTAAGAGCGATATTAGCGAGTCAATGCCTTTATGTGTATACTATTTTACAACACATTTTACGCTTTTATGTGTATATTATTTTGTTGAATACACAGAACAATAACTTGCTTTAGTTATTGCACATCCCTTCACATCAAGTAGCTAGCTACTATATCTGTACATTGAGCATCAACGAGTATAATAATAATATACACAGGAATTGAGCATTCACGCACGCAATCGGCTGCAATGCAATTCCCTCCGCTCAGTAGGACGTAGTATCCCTATATTCTCTGTGCCTGGTGTGCCTCCGCTTCACTTGGCGAGTGAGTGTTTTTCGACAAGTCGTGCGTGGACTGTGGACGTCGTAATGTATTATATTCTGTGGTCATAAAAGTGTTATATACGTAGTATCCCTATATAGCCTGTGAGTGTTATGTATTCGGACCTATGATTCGGCCGTGGCAGTGCGTTAGAAAATTAGTGAGAAATAACTAGTTCTAAAGACCGGCAGAAAACTATTTTTATACAGAACGATGGGGATTAAGGAAGCTGTTATTTATTTAGATAATCAGTGGAACACCTACTACGGTGGTCAAACTGTAAATGGGAGAATAGAATATGTATTTGATAGCACCAAAAAAGTTCGAGGTAAGGTCTATTTTACGAGCGATTACAGCATTATTAGTATGACTCAGAGTTTATTCAAGCGAGTGACATACATGTCCTTATCCATACGATGTTAGAATGGAATGGGTATGCTCCTTGTTTGTATATCGATATTTAAATTGCACGCACACACATTGGTGATTTTACAGGTATCCATGTCAAGTTCAAAGGGGAAGCACACACAGAATGGAGCGAAAGTAAAGACGAGCAGGATCCGGAAGGAAAAACGCAGTCTACCGACACCTTGCACACCGGAAATGAGGAGTACTTCCAGATTAGCTATTACTTGCTTGGAAGTAGTTCAGGTTATTTATTTATTTCAAAATGTTCAAATTTCAAATGTTTGTTTGTATTGCCGTTGAAGCAACGTTTGTTGCCTTATCCTTAAAATTTGTAATCGAGCTGCATGGTGGAATAATACAACTCAGTTTACACAAAGTGATATAATAATAATGTGAGAAACAATTGATTGGTGCAATTAGTCTGTTTTTTTTACAATAGGTTCATAGGTTAGTAGGTGGTAGAGCCTGTATACGGTTCGCCCGGGGTGGTACCATCGCCACACCCATTTCTGCTGTGAAATAATTGTTGTACCTCAATTGTGTTTCGGTCGGAAAGGTGTGGATGCTGGCT
>DWLO01000625.1:0-18890 GCA_018245335.1 Dalla quadristriga | reverse complement strand
CTTGTATGAGTGTAGCCGGCATCCACACCTTTCCGACCGAAACACAATTGTTGAACAACAATTATTTCACGGCAGAATAGGGTGTGGCGGTGGTACCGCCCCGGGCGAACCGTATACAGGCTCTACCACCTACCAATCTAGGGGGGTTACATTATATCAGTGATTGTGACTGTTCTTGTACTTGATGAGCCTATTGTTAAATGTGATGGCAGTCGCCCTGCAGCGTCGATCCTTCTTGACGCAGACCCAGTTGTAATGCGGGCCCTTGCTGTCGCTGCGCTTGTTGAACCTGTATTCGCCGATGCACATCAGTGGGTTCCCAAAGCGCGTCCTCGAGAAGGCTGGCTCGTGATCTGGGAAAACATAAAGAATACTGTAACAGATCCAGGCCACACTGATACGAAACTGCGATGAAGATGATCTCTATACGAGTCTATCTTCTTGCGAGGTAGGTTTCGATTTATAGGGCAAGCATTTACATTGTCCTTGATATTTGGACGTTAGGATTGAGTATTTACATCGTTCCAGCGGAATGGGGTCTCATCCCCTGACACTCAATGAGACAAATCCAGGCAATTATCTTCTTGCAAAATGTTGAGTAGCAATGATGATGAGACTTACATACAGACCAGCTCAAAACAGACTATACAGAACGGGCTTCTTAATGATAAGTGCATCTTTACGCCTTGGCGTTTAGGAACAAGCAACACCGGTAGTGGGGATAAAGAGGAGTAAGAGGAGTTTCGTTGAAGAAAAGAGAAATAAATATAAATACAAAAATATTATGTATCTCGTTGACATATTACGGATCCCAGTTGTAACTGGACCCGGTAATTTAGACATGGGTCCAACACGTAGAGACCCCCTTGAGACACTGTAATGTTAAAATGTTATTATAAATGACATTTATAAACGTCATTAGTAACCTATACAGGTTCTACCACCTGGTAAACCTGGGATGGATAGACACAATCGACACTATGAGCGTTTCTATTAAAGTGTTAATGATTATGGTCACTAAACCGCTTGACCAACTGTCCATCGTAGGTCGTGATGGAAGCAGAGCATCTATTCTTCTGCTTCTTGTCGCAAATCCATCTAACTTTGAGGCCAGTTTCTTGCGCCTTGAGGTAACGGTACGGGGCCGAGATGACCACTGGCTGACCGCGTCTGGATACCCCAAATGTGAACCCTGGAAGAATCATTATAAAATAAAATAAAAAACAAAAACGCCTTTATTACGCCTTTGTTACCAAAAGTTAACAAAAATATAAACTTTACTTTTTTTTTTACAATTTACCAAAGCATTGCTAATGTCCTCATACAACTATTTATATTCTTTAAACTATTTATTTATCTATATTTGTATACTTAATATGTTTGTATTCATATTTATTTATTTAGTTTGTGTGTACATCTAATTAATAATTATAATTAAGTATATCTAATTAATGGTAGTCTCCTCGGCGGCATAGGCCTCCCCTTAACCTCTCCACTCTGCTCTATCTCTAGCCCTTTTCATCCACTGTGGTCCGCCGGTGGACCGGAGGGAGTCATTACGGCGGCGTAGGCCTTAATCCTCTCCACTCTGCTCTATCTCTAGCTCTTTTCATCCACTCCAGTCCAACCTTGGATCGGAAAGAGTCATTACCCCTCATTTATGTATAACTAGCTGGCCCGGCAGATGTAGTCCTGCCCTTTCCTTGGTAGGTAATTTTTTTTAACAACACAGTAAAGCTCGCCTATGTGCGCATAACAACTCAGCAAAGTTTCATTGAAATCGGAGACGATCGAAACGTTACTGATAACGTAACATTAAATCGATCGATCGATATTTTAGGGAACAAACGTATAGGTTTGATTTCCTAGTTATAATACGTTTATGTTTCAAAAATGTAAAGCCTATTTTAAAAAGAAGAAGAGATATGAGGGTTAGAAAAACAGGGTGAATTGGTTTATGTTATGAATTGATTAGAATCTAATGGCGTGTCATGGCATGGTAATGGGTGATGCAAGTACACAGTGCACATATATTTATCAATTCATTTGTAAAACGAAGGATAATAAGAGCAGAACTAATGCCAACTAATCCTCAACCAGACCTGCTCATAAATTATTATGTAATCCATATTAATTGTAGTAAAAACAATTCAGTAACAGTTCGATTTATTAACAAAAATATCACACACATTAGTATTAGATTTAAAATATGCAAGGCTTACATGAGATCGCTTAGAATCTAAAAGTCCTAATAAACCTAGTAAAAATTAATATCGCATAATACGCGCATTGGATGGCCAGTACGATACAGGAATTTACTAAACTAAATTTCGTTTACTTAGTTAACCTTAGTTAAAAATTATAATCACATATTTTATAACTTCACCGAACATAACATATCAACGATTCCGTGGCGCATTGGTTAGTGAGCCTGACTAACGAGTTGTGGGTCCCGGGTTCGATCCCCGGCCGGGGCAAACATTTCTTTGGCAGAAAAATGTTTGTGCTCCGGTCTTGAGCTTTAAATTGTGTTGTTTTCTGCGTGTGTCCGCCACCCGCAACAAATCGAATCCTAGTGCGGGGGTGTGAGTGTGTAAACGTTTATTTATTTAATAATTATTTATAACGTTTACTCGTAGCTTAACTGCAAACTTTTATATAATCTATGGTTTAGGAGAACATTTATAAATGAACACAAGAGACAGTGTGAAAGACAATCCTTGAAACTGCACGCTTCATCTACAAATCCCTCGTTGAAACTTTGATGACATCAGATATATCGTACTTGCGTTCATAGGGCATCATTACACCACGACGTTCGGTTGCGTACGTTGGACAGCTAAGGCGCGATTCCACCAGTGTGCTGAACTACGCGACACAGTAATACACAGCGTACGCCACAAATGTGTTTCGATCGACTCACTGTGCTGTGATCAACATTCTGTGCACGCGTCGGTGCTGGGCAAGCGAACGATAGGTGTGATATGAGATACCCTCCCTGGAGCTGCATATATTTTGCAGCACGGTCTGATTGTGCCGCCATGGCGTCACGGTGTAATGCGGGCTTATGCCTATCTTTAATCGTGATTGTGTTGCCCCCAAGTTTTCATAATTTGCCCTTCGTATGTCGTTATAGACGCTGGACACCGAGCCATTCTTTTCCGGTCGCATGTCCACCTTATCCTGCATCCATTCGACACTCCTACAAGGTAGCGGTATCCGCCTATCATCGCCACTGGTTTGCCACGTAGCGACAATCCAAAAGTTATTTCTGGAATCGATATACAATATTAATTGGTATATAACTATGATGTTAAACAAATATTTCCCATCTTAGATTAAATCGAACAAACGTATATACGTTACCAGAAGTGACTATTACCCGTGATCTCAGATCGTATGACCGTCATCACACCTGTCGTTTAGTCGCTGACGAAACATAGTCAGTCTGGTTTGCACGCGATACGATACGATATGATAAATCTTAGAGTAACGAGCTGATGAGTCCCAAAGCTGTATCCAAGAAATAAAACAAGACCATTTTGACCCAATAAATGATAAAAAATATTAGAAAATATATAGTGGATAAATTTTGGCCTTTTATTCCGGGGTCGAACGATAAGCTGACATTTCAGATTTTTCGGCCTAAATCTTACTTCCGATGGTGCTACAACCTTTTGAAATCAATTTGTGATCTTATCAGCTTGTCTCTCGTGAATACTCCACTGCAAGTTTTTGTGCACTTTATTGCCACACCAATAACTATTTCAAGAGGAAACAATACATTGATAAATAGTCATACAGTAAACTTTTAATATTTTGTAATAAAAATGTTGACTTAAAATAAAAAAAAATTTGAAGATAAAACTAATTTGATTTATTAATCATCGTATTTACACGGGACTAACATACCAAAATAGACTACAAAGTTTCATTATTATGCCAGCGTTGCCAAATCGATCGCACCGATTCTCAAAAAATTATATTTTGCAGTCAGTATAAAGTAATCTGTAATATTACGAGCAAAGCCGAGCTGAGCCACAATAATACATTTTGCAATTAACAAATATTTCTACTCCTGAGAACTTCTACTAATTCAATCGCATAGCACTTGCGTATCAATGGCAACATTTTAGGCCCTTTCGAGCAAAGTGTAGACAAAAATTATAAATAATATTACATGTAATTTGAATTAAAATAAAGGCGTTACTCAAGGAACAACCATCCATTGTTACTCTTGTAATACGCAACCCCCGTAATAAATAAAGTGTTTTTTTGTAAGTAAAAGTGGTTTTGCCGAGTGAACAATGATATTGTTTTGTTGCTAAATAACGTATCTATTATTTAAGTTAAGTTTTTTCACGCTGGAAAGGCCTAGTGATCTGATCTTAGCTACAAGGATGTCAGCACGATTGAAACATCAGATTTGGAGGCGTGATAAAGCCGCGTGGTACACCTTTGAGCAGCGTCGGTCTACCCGTATACACGTGCTACCACCTGCAAGCACTGAAGAAGCATGATATGATACATGACATAATACAACAAGTATAGTCTGAACCAGTATCGACCAATAAATCAAAAGATAAATAATAGTCATGTATGAAACAATATCGAAATAACGACACATGGGACTGAGACATTGTGAAGTCAGGTGTGACTGTGACAATTTTTCGTCGTCACGATAACGTCGTCTACGGAGACAACAGAGACTTTGCACCCTTGGGGGGCCTTGTTGCAGACCCAGTAGATTTTTGGACCTAGACTCCGTTTGAAGTTGAAACGGAACCCATCGATCAAGAGAAGCGGCTTGCCTCGTCTGGTTTGCAAAATAGTAGGCCCTGGAGACAAAAAATCAGTAAGTAAGTGCATATCATAAATTTCTAGATGTAGCGTATTTAAAGACAACCCAAACGATCAAAACCAACTAGTATACTGTATTTTTTATTAGGCATCAGTGCAATATAAAATCATTTCAAAAGCCCTTGATGTTCCAAGAACGACACGTTTACTTCTAAAAACCGTTAATAATAAAAGATTTAAAAAATATCACAAAAAGTATTTATAAAATTGTTATAAAATTAAGCATAAACTAAAACGACGATAATAATATTATGACTGTGACTGACCAGTCTTTTACCACTTAATTTGTACTACGGAGATTGCTCTATTAAAAAATAAACAATTGCACTTTTAAAATATAAGCTCTGACATACATATGGTGTTACATACAAACATGTTTGTAAGGGTCTTCCTAGATGTTTGCTATTTATCAAACTTCTCAAGGCTCAGGGCAAAACCTAATTCTACAAAGTAAATAGGAGGAGTAAGTGGAGGGCATGGTTTTCTTGTTATAAAAATAAAGACAGAAACGTTATAAGTCAAATACGTTCCAAGACTAGTAATACAAAGTAATGTCAGATCTCAACAGAAATGGAATTCCGTTTATTATTCTCGTCAGTGATTGTGCCAATCATTGACTTTGGTGATAACATTATCAATAGTGGAGACAGAAGCCCGGCAATATCTTCTGCTGCAGAACCATTGGGCTTTGGGTCCTTTGCTCCTATTATTTCTATGAAAACGGTTGAGTCCTATTAGAATCACAGGCTTGCCAAATCGTGTCATTGCTAAAGAAGCCATGGTTGCTGAAATTTAACAATCGGTTTATAAAACATTTTTTTATATGATACAAACAATACCAAGAGTACGAGCAGATACTTTATAAACATAATTTTTTTAACTATTTAATTGAAATCTTTTATTTTATAGAAAACATTGTTAAGTAGACATAATTGAAAAAAATTGTAATAAAACTTAATATAACGCACAAAAACAATTTTAAATTACTTAAAATGAAATCTTTACATAATTTTTTTTTTATACTAACTCCTAACTCTACTCAAAGAGGTAACAGTAATATTGCAAATGATACAAAATCAATGATTGTGCAGCGTCTTCTCCCTGACAATTATGTCATTGATGGTGGTGATACTGGCACGGCAGCCGGAGGAGACCCTGCAGCAGACCCAAAGAGCTCGGGCTCCGTAGCTGCGGTTGTTCTTGTTGAAACGATACTTGCCGAATTGAATCGCTGGCTTCCCAAAACGGGTCGTCGTGAACACGTGTCCTGCAATGAAGGAAAGGAATTGTTAGTAAAACTCATTAGAGTTCAAAATCAAGCCACAAATCTAATTGTTTGTAACAGATAAACCAATATTTCTTTGTCAAAAATTACCTATATGAAAATATTACCAACTAAATTAACATCAGATTATAGAACTAAACTACTCATAACTAAGTAACTTAAATCTAAAAAAAAATTGTTTGTAAAATTCATAACAGTTAAAAACATGAATTACGGTGTTTTATACAAACGCAAAAAAATTTATGTTCTGTAGATAAACTAAGAGTTTACTAAATCGCTAGCAAAATGCTTATGCTATTGAAGTCAAATAATAAAATACAGTTTGTGTAAATCGGATTTCATTTAATTATATCGGAATGTGCCCCCCACGTTGTATCGAAATGAATAAATAATTTTACTAAGAAAAATGAATTAAAATTAACATTATGAGTTCACTTAATATTATTTAGGAACACTCTTCTTTATTTTACCTATTATTTATTTATTGTAATGTCCTCAATCTAGACTGTCCTGTTATTCGACAGTCTGAAGATACACACATGCATACAGTTTGTCACTGCATTTGATTTTAAATCTCACGAATTATCTTCTAACATTCCCGCTTGATTTTATCATTACGCCTCTATACTGGCCCTGTACCCCAGGCATGCTTGCTGTCTAGACTGTGTTGACAGACTTTCTAGAACTTTGGTTTTTTGCCATGTTCACTTCACCTGAGGTTCTTCACATCATTCAGTTTTTAGCAACTCAAGTTTCTTTAGCGCAGTCTGCTTATCTGACTGCTATGCATATAAGATTTCAGTGACTGTGATATCCTTTAACAGCGACAACATTGCCATTCTCTGTGATCACGGATACAGGACAAGAGTTCGACTTTGAGCCTCCTCTTACGCATTGCCACTTGATTTTATCTTCATCTACGCCTCTGTACTGATACTGTTTCTTGTACTTGTAATGTCCTTGCCATAACACTGTGTTTCCAAACCTTGAAATATTGAAAGTGAAACCTACAAAATAAACTAAACATGAATAAATATAGTTGAATATAAACAGCATTCCACTACAAACTATATCTAGTAAGTATTTGGTGCCAAAAAAGATGATGATTCTATTATTTATTAAATCAGTATATTTTTCAAAACATTATCACATACTTTTCTAAATGTTACCCGTAGACTATTTGGTATCGCTTGCTTCGTTCGCTTTTCGTCGTCGACGATCATTCCCTTACTCTGTCTGTATCTCGCTCCACCAAATCATGTTTCTACGATCACTGCCAAAGTTTCTATACTGTGTAAAAGCCTAATACTTCGTAGTGCTCCGTTCATTTTTAACATTGTGATCACCATTTTCATTTCTACTGTCTCATTTCTTCTCTATCTCCCTCTCTCTCTTATCTCTAATGCCTCAAGCGTCATTTCAAACACTTATAACACATCCTTTTTTGTACAAAATAAGTATCAATGATTGTGCACATTTTTGAATAGTTTAATATCACCGTCGACGACTATAACCGAAGCTCTACATCCAGGTTTGTAGCTATTTCGTGCACAGAAGAACGTAGCCTTTTTGCCAACACTGCGATTGTTCCGGTAATACCGGTAATGCCCGATAAGCAGCAGTTCTCTGCCCGTCCCCGTCTTGGTGAAAAATGGGACTGAAATTCAATATAAATTTGTAATTTACTATGCATAACAGAATTATAGAATTTTCTGACTTAATCACTGCAACAATAAAGCAGATGACAGCACCATGAGCTAATTGTTCAAGTCATTATATTATTATTGATAGAACTAAAAGGGCTTGGATATTTTGTATTAAGCTTTATTTGCTTAAGTGTGATTATGATGTTCTTTTATTTCCACTACTTGGTTTTCGATCACTGTAATAGAGGCTTTACACGCGTTCTCTTGCTTAGTGTATCTTCTTGCGCAAAACCAAGTGGCTTTAGGCCCTCGACTTCGGTTGTTTCGGTAAAATCGATGAGCACCAATCTTTATAATCGGTTTTCCGTTTCTTGTCCAAGCGTAAATGGGAACTGAAAACAATTTTAATTCAAACATAATTAAGTAAATCAATTGACTTGATCTTAACAATTAATGCATTGATATTTAAAAACCGAGCCATTGCGCATACGTCGTGACTTGTAATTTTTTTTTTTATCCTAGGCAAATCTTAATATTCGGTTTCTAGACAAAAAATATCCTGGAACATTACACTATTTAAAAGAACGACTCATATAGTGCTACAAATACCTGATGTTATATTTTCTATTCAGGATGTTTAAGTACCCATGGTAAATAGCCATAATCTGGTGGTTATGGCTATTTGGATGTGATGATTCACAACCCATGAACGGCCCACTTCTGAGCACGGGTCCTGTCTCAATGTAAGAAAGGTAAGGCCACAGTCCACCACGCTGGCCAAGTGCACATTGGCAGACTTCACTCGCCTTTGAGAATATTATGGACAAAAAAGTTTCCGCACGAAGTTTTGCTTCACCGAAAGCAGATGATATTCAATTACTTGAAGCGCATATAACTAAGAAAAGTTATTGTTTTGGGATTTGAATCCCGAGAAGGAGTAGGTGGCCGAAGTCTTAACTACTTGACTATCATCGCTTGTCAAATAGCCATAATGAACCTTAATAATATTATAATAAAAATACAACTGTTACAACAAATATTTTTAATTGTAGTCTATATTATTACTAAAACCTTTGCAATATGGATTACATGTTAGATTTAATCGGTTCAGTTGACCGTTCATGTTTGTTAACTTTAAATTAAATAAAACTATAATATTGATTCATAAACAAATTATTATTTAGCTATGATTATGATCCTTTTTAATAGCAACCACTTTGTTTTCGATAACCAGAACAGACGCTCTGCATGGAGGATAATTGAACCTCTTTGTACAAAACCATGTAACTTTTGGCCCTCTTATATGGTTGTTTCGGCAATATCTATACGGACCTATCATAAGTACAGGACGTCCTCTATTCGTCGTTGAGAAATAAGGAACTGAAAATGAAATACGAAACATTAATAATCACAAAGTAACTTGAAGTAATTTCAAATAAGTCTCATGACCTAGAGAAAAAAAAGATTATTTTGTCATGTTAACAAAATCTCCGTAACGAGAGGCCTGACTGTCCATTATCTTTAAACATAAATACTAGGCGTTTATCGAGGTTCCACCTGCGTAAAATTCCAACATCCCACAGGAACCATACATTAAACCGGGCTACAAAGCATATGACACTCTGCGTCCTTAAACTAAATGTATGTTAAAATCACTTCGATTCGTGGCTCCCTTGCTGAATAAAAGAAGGACAAACTTACACAGTTATAAAATAAGTAGTGTTTTCAGTAACGTTCATTAAATCACGCGTGAAGACCTTTTATTGAATTAAAAAAATTAAATCATACAAACATTCAATACTGAAAATATATTCGTTGTGAAAATTTCATTTAAAATGTTTAAATATACTAAGAGGTTAATGTAATGGTATAAGTAGAAATATTTAGTGATTATGGTCATTTTTCATTGTCATAATTTCATTTTCAATAAGGAGTACCGAAGCTTTGCATGGGGGGTTACAGCTTCTGCGCGAACAGAACCATGTGGCCTTGGAACCGCGACTACGGTTGTTCCGGTAATACCGGTAAGAGCCCAACTGCAACGCGGGCTGTCCTTTATTACTCGTTACGAAGAACCAATCTGTAAACACCATTCTTGTTATAACCTCCTGCGTAGTGTTCTTAAGTCCGTAATGTCAAGTTTTTATTATGGCACATAAGGATATCAAATAATTTGGAGTTGATGGTCAAAAGGTAAACTTGTAAAGTCTACTTATAGAAAAATATTGTTTGGAAGTAAAATTACATTGCTACAAAATTATTATTAAAGCGTACTCAACACTAAATACTCGGTGCCAAGCAATATCTAAACATAAAAAATGGTCTGCTAAGTTAAGCAATTGGAAAGTCTACGCCGTCTATGAGAAATAACACGAAAATATAATATATGTATCCCAAAGATTCCTGCCATAACTGACGACGTTCTATCCACCAGCCTTTAAAGGTCCATTGCTGGGCAAAGGTCTCCCCCATCGACGCCACTCCAACCTCCTGTGCCTTCTGAATCCAGCGGATACCCACTGTTTTCTTCAGGTCGTCGGTCCACCTTCTCGAAGGGTGGCCTGTGCTCCTTTTCCCGTGTCGTGGTCTCTATTCGAGGACCTTTCTTCCCCACCGGTTTTCAAACGACGTGGCCTGTCCCTTCAGCCTGCTAACTTTGCAAAATTTGTCGGTAACTTTTGTTCGTCTACAGATTTCATCATTGCATCACAGATTCATAGGTCATCACTGGCAACACTGCTCTAATACTTTCGACTTCAAGCACTGTGGTAATTTTGATGTCAAGATATGTCGTAATTTCCCGAACGCTGCCCAGCCTAGTTGCATTCTATAAGCGACCTCTTTCTCGAAGTTGGACTTACCCATCTGGATCACTTGTCCCAGGTTAAAATACTCGAAGACGACTTCGAGAGCAGCGCCATCAACAATAACCGGTAGACGACGTTCAGCGGCATTTAAATAAAAACTGCTGCAACTTAAACATCCTTTTATATTTCTTAAATGTGTACGACTTTCTAATGGTTATGCTCTTTGTTAAACTCTACAATGAGATTATCAACGACAATGACGGAGGCCTTGCAGGCGGGCTGGCTGCTTCGCCGCGAACAGAACCAAGTAGCTTTTGGTCCCCGACTCCTGTTATTGCGGTGGTACCGGTAAGGTCCAATGATCAGTAATCGGCGACCGTACGTCGACGTCGTAAATTTGATAACTGAAATTAAATCGTACTATATTTAGAACGCCTTGTGAACAAGGGGGTGAAGAGAATGCTTCTAATATTAAGTCCACTGGGTTCCTGTACTTTATTGTGCCAAACAACTAACGTATTATAAAATAAAATTAAAAAAAAGACTAATAAAATAAAATAAACGCTTATACACTCACACCCCACTAGGATTAGCACTAGGATTCTCTGTGTTGCGGGTGGCGGACACACAGAATACAACACAATTTATCGCCCAAGACCCGAGTACAAACTTCTATCTGCCAAATAAATGTCTGCCCCGGCCGGGGATCGAACCGTGGACCCTCGGCTCGTCAGTCAGGGTCACTAACCAACGCGCCACCGAGTCGTCGAATAACAATAATGTATATAATATAAATGCGTGTTGGAAGCTGTGCCGTGTAGTGAAGGGAGAACAGACTAGAATTGTCACCACCCCTGCTCATCCCGCGGGTGTCGTATGAGGCGACTGCGGGAATGTAACGGGGAACAGCAGCAGCGTCCTCGGTGCAGCAACTGCCATCTAATGCGATCACCAACCCGACTACCCAGTATGGTGAATGCGGTGATCCTTCTATTTTAGGAGAGGCCTTTAGTTCTACAGTGGAGTACTATAGGCTGTTGACGACGATGACGAATACATGAGTATTTTGTGGCCACAAGAGGCCGCTTGTAGTGTACTCGCATTTTGTAAACTTGCAATGACATCTATGGGTGAAATAAAGAAACTCGAATCCATTTCCATTTCGAAAAACGAAAAGTTACACCGATTTATGACTTTTTATTTTCATACACCTCCGTTTTAAGAGATATTACATTATACGCGAAGCTGTAATAGATAAATTGACAAACAGACAATAATTTATTTTTATAATTTTTCTCATTGATACTTTTAAAGTAAATAGAATAGGCATCCTGTAAGGTAATAATGTAATTTAGTAAGAAGAACATTAGTAAACCGCCAGTCCGAACTGTGCGATAACGAGGGTCGCACTGAAAACCAGCGGCTGTGGTTTACCGCAGCAAATGCTGAGCGCGCCCCTTTTTCGTCAAGTATTATAATGTATATGTATATTGTTGCAGTACTTTATTTGACGAAATAAACGTGTATTCTATTCCATTCTAACATGTTTAATGTACAGACACATGAAATTTATAATTTTATTTCATGTAAACACATACTTAGATTAAAGAATTCTACATTTAATTAAACCTTTGATGATAATAGCTGAATAGCATGTCATTGAAACAGTAACACCGGTCCATCCATCCTCTATTAACTGACGCTATCCTGACCGGTCACAACTCGTTCAGTCAGTCTGAATCCGATGGTCTCCAGATGTCAGCTTCAGGTTATCAGTCCATCGGGTCAGTGGCGTCCCGTGCTCTTTTCACCGAGCCGTGATTTGCGCATCGAGGAGCTATTCCCCATAGGTTACAACCGTCACTTATGTTACTGATAATTAAAAAATCTTTCAGAACGAGTCCTTTCTTTCCTACAATACAGGCTAATGATTATGTTGATTCTTGAATTCAAGCACAGTTTTGTCAAACACTATTACGGCCGCGCGACACTGGAAGAAACTGTTCCTGTGACAGAACCACGTCGCTTTTCGGCCCCGGATACGGTGATCCCGGTAATACCGGTATGGGCCGTGTTGTATCATCGGGCGTCCGTTTATCGTTGTCGTGAAAATTAGTTCTGAAAATCATTATAAAATGGTAGTTAAATTCTGAATTGATTTCAATCGTGAAACTCTAGCTCAGACCATGAACACGTCTGGGGCTCTATTTTTGAACCGCTCGCCTCGTGTCGAGCGCTCGAATTCGATGAATTTTCGTCTGACATCGGAAGTTCCGTATTTTTGAATCGCTGGACTGCAACGAGTGGTCCCAACCACTGGTTTGGCATAGTGAGAGATTGATTAAACGTTAAATTGCTGTCATTAAGAGTATCGGTATTTGTAGATTTAATTATTATTTAAAAGTAATTTATCAAATTATCGATCAGTCGTCATGCGACTTGAAAGTCTACTATGATATTTAGTCGCATGCGACGAAACAATTTCTAACGGATGACTCAAAAATAGAGCCTCTGGAGTGCATTGCATAACGCTGCCTGAATAAGATTTCTTTTCAGAACACAGTCCGACAAACGCATTAATTGTCATGTCTAAAAAAATCATTAATATTGGTTTAAAATACTTGTTGTAAACTAATCTTAATTCAACATTATTAAAGCGCAGTTGAAAGAACCCATGAGCTGCGGTGACAACCTAACACGACTGCATTCTCATTTGCCACTTTGACTACAATAAAAGAATTAACCACTCGAATAAGATATTTGTAGCAAATTGGATTGACAGGCTCAATTTGGAACATTCCGAATTTCCTAGTAGTTATGTAACAACTAGGAATAAACTAAGATAAAGTTTAATAAAACCAATAGTTAGTGCGTAGAATTAAATGTTTTTTGAATTCTCATTTTGAAAGCTTTATTAGCATTTAGAATTTTTACGGCGTTCTATTTGCTTTAACAAGTTGAAAGACCTACTTCGTATAAAGCAATACCTACTACTCCAGCACAGATGTATCGCTTTAGGTCGATTACATTAGTAATTTAATGACAATGTTTATTTTTAATTATCATTATGTTGGAGCCGACAGTCAAGACGGACGCACGGCACTGAAAGTAGCTTGCTCTGTGACAGAACCACGTGGCTTTCTGGCCGCGGCTGCGGTGATTCCGGTAATACCGGTACTGTCCGATCCGCAATATTGGCTTACCGGTACTAGTAGTAGAGAATACTGGCTCTGAAAGAAAATAAAACTAGAAAATCTCAGGATCCCTAGAAGTGGCAGAAATCATGAGTAAAGAAATCATCGCGAGTAAATTGAATGAAATGATATGTTCTAAATATTCTATTTTCTAACAGTAATGCACTGTAACGGTCACGCCAGCCTGTCGCGCTAATACAGCAGATGGGAATTATTACAACGCATCTCACTTTCCACTTTCGAGTGGAGCGGGGTTCTTTTTGAGTCTCTTTTCTAGAGAAAATAAACGTTAAAGTGTCACATTAAACCGCACCTACTTACAATCTCACTTTGGTGCCGCTGTGGTTACATTTTCTATCTTATAATGGAAAAGTTATGTCAGAGAGATTCAAGACAAAATCTATTACTTACAACACCATTTTATTAAAATTAAATATAACATCCTATCTGACATGTAACGCTTACTCTTTATAACATTATAGTCGCACGCTTAATGATATACAGACCCAATAAGACATAGGCTGGAACTGAGCTACGCATAGGTACTCATAGGCTTCTCTTAACGTAATCTATGATTTCAAATTATAATTACAAAGGAATTCGCCTTCTTTGTTGACACAGCGTAACATGGGTATCTTTCATTCTAATTTGTTTTATCACCGGATAAAATTGCAGAATGGTATTTTGAATTTTCCCAAAGATCTACTTTTTTGAGTTAAGCCAGTATATCATTAAGCGTCCGATGTATCCATTTAATGATTATGTCCATATTTCATATCTATGATTGTTTCGTTGACAGCGGTCACCGACGCCCGACAGCGAAGATCCTTGCGATTGCAATACCAAGTAGCTTTAGGACCATGACTTCGATGATTCCGGTAATACCGGTAGCCATCAATCAATAGAAGAGGTTTACCGCCTCCCGTTGTTGTGAAAATTGGGTCTGAAAGACAAAAGTAATTCGTACACCCATCTATTTTTATCATGCATAATATGTTCACTAGGAGTTATATTCACTCCTAAATGTAAAATTTACCATGTCTTTCGCCCCAAACATGCTACTACTATATGAACGGGTTTACCCAATAGATTTTGCTGTCCGGTGCGTCATAGATAGAACTTACGTCGTACGTACTCCTCCTCGGGAGGACAAAAGTTCGAACCCCAGGCACGCACATCTAACTCTACGGACAAAGCGTTTTAGAAAGCACTTGCTTTAACGGTGAAAGAGAATATCGTGAGGGAATTTGCTTGCCCAAGAGAGCTTCATAATGTTCTAACAGGAGAGTGACGTCTGCCAATCCGCGATGGACTATGACCTAATCCATCTCAACCTGAGAGGATATCTGTTCTCAGTAGTGGGCGGGCGACGGGTAGATAATGATTCAATTAAAATACAAAATTTTCACTCTCATCAAAAACAAAAATTATAAATTAAATCGCCTTTATTTAGAAAATAACTCGGGCTTTACAAGTACATACTTACTGAAATAACACTGACTCAATAACAATTCAAGAACATTGTTAGTAAAAAATGTTTTCTGTGTAGGTCTTGGTAGGTATGATCAAAATTATGAATTTATTGAAGTACCTGTTAGCCTAGCCTTTGGAGATCTCGATAATACTTAAGATCTAAATATCACTAAAGATCATTCGCCTGCCAATATCACAGACCTACATTTACTACAGACTAATGATTATGCTCATTTTTATAGTTTATAATATGATAATTAACGGCAATTATAGAAGCTCGACATTGATTATTATTACGGTGGCAAAACCATGTAGCTTTGGGGCCGCGACTGCGGTGGTTCCGGTAATACCGGTAACGGCCGAGCAGGAGCAATGGTCGGCCACTAGCCGTAGTGGTGAATATAGGATCTGAGGAAAAACATAAAATACCTAAATACAAATACCTGAAGTTGAAGAAACACGAGCTGAACTCACATTAAGCATGGACTATTACTAAAAAGCGATCTCTAGCAGACAATTAGTTAGAATACCAACTCTTTATTGTACACTCGACGTTATTACAGCTACAGCAAAACTATGGAAGACACAGTACAAAAGTACACAGTTCACGCTGCAAGAGAGTGACAGATCGACGAGATTACATATAGATAGGTAATGGGCCAGAGAGTGTCATAAGCAACTTAATATCCCGAAAAATGCCCCACACGTACCTCACGGTTCTTGTGGGATAGATAAGGAAATTTTACTCAGACTGAGCCAAGGGAAATGCTTCGTACAATATAAAAATCTATTTTTTTTAGTAGGTACAGTAACACAACTAGCAAGAAAGAACCATTAATTTTTTTTTGCATTTCGTGACATTCTTCACTTTTTACTGTAAATGTCTTCTTAGTGTATATGCACCGGTCTCTCCGAAACATAACCTCTTGACTTTTCAAACATACCGTAGATGACAAGTGAAGGACATCCATTTGGCGTTTGATGTAATGTGTGGTATATTTTTATACCCAGTCACAGTCAGCGGTCTTTTTTTTTTTGGTTACTTTTTATAGTCATTCACAGCTTTTTTCTTTCGACGTGACGCATGCGAGTGGATAAATAAACGCTTACATACTCAAACCCGCACTAGAACTTTCTGTGTTGCGGGTGACGGACACATACAGTAAACTACACAATTAACGCCCAAGACCTTGGTACAAAATTTATCTGCCACATATCTGCCCCGGCTAGCGATCGATCCCGGGACCCACAGCTCGGAAATCAGGGTCACTAATCAACGCGCCACGGAGTCGATTAAATCTATTAAAAATGAATCATAATTTATATAAAAAATGTTTCACTATGTCTACGAATCTACTACAATTGGAAAAAAAACAAATTCGAATTGTCGAATTTATTTACATACAACGACTAATGATTGTGTTCGTTTTTAACTCCAACTATCATACTTTCTATGGCGATCACTGACGCCCGACAGTGTTGGTTGCTGCGGTGGCAAAACCACGTGGCCTTCATGCCGCGGCTACGGTTGTTCCGATAATATCTGTAACCTCCAATCACGAGCAGCGGCCGCCCCTTACTTGTCGTAGTGAACCATGGTTCTGAAAACAGCCGGTCAAAATAAATTGCCCAGTTAAAAACTGCAGCTTTCTTATCGAAAAACACAACGTGTAATATGAAAGCAGTAGTGTAATAAAATAGTCGATTTAAAAGAATTACATTTACATTGTTTACATTAACAAGAATTAGATTGATTTAATTGCAAAATAAGCGGAACTCTGCTGCTGAAACTCCATCTTGCATATGATGTGTCAGTTATTAGTGGAAACTTTGCTGATCTATGTTATTTTTTTGTTTAAGCGAATGTATGTATTGAAATATTGTATGTTTCCCACAGATTAATAAAATAAAATTAACCAATACATAGAATAAATACTTTATTTACAATTTTTCAGATCACACTAACTCGCGATCACACGCCAGATCATGCACATATATTTTTATTTTCATGTTAGTCCTGATGAAAATGAGAATCCGAGTCCACTCAGGGCTGCGATTTACCCCACCATAGCTACAGAGCTAGTTAATGATGCAACACTCCCTAACCAACCCTAAACCTAACTCCTGATTGTTTAAGCGACCGACAGCATAATAAGTGTTGGAGGACAAAACTATGCTTACAGGCGCACGAGCGCATTTTTTAAGTTCTATTATTTTTATTCTACCAATAAACCAGCCTATGGAGCTCAGCCTACGGCCTCACGTCTTGATGTACCAGCTCGACTCAGACGATACGTAGACATAGGACGGGCCTGATAATGAGATCTACGTTCGTATTAGGTGTTATTAAGAATATCCATAGGTTAGTATTCGTTAGTCATAGGACTGTGTGTGCGTGAGTTAGTCCCGTTAGAAATGTTAGTAATCGTCCAGTTATTAATCGTTAGTATTTGCCCTGTTTGAACCTGGCCACAGATTATCCCTGAGGGCTGAGGTTGTCGCCTCTTGTGTAAGTGTGACCAGCATCCACACCTTTCCGACGAAACACAATTGTCGTAAAACAATAACTTCACGGCGGAAATGGGCGTGGCGGTGGTACCGCCCGGGCGAACCGTATGCAGACTCTACCACCTATAGCGTAGACCCCAGTGGCGTGCACAGGATAAAAATACAGGCTAGGCACTGAATACATATGAAATGTAAAATACTGGAAATAATAATAATCTTACCTGAAATTCTTCGACACGCGTTGACCTTCTTGTTACCTACTCTGTAACGGTCATAACTATTATTCGTCGAAAAATAACTAAAAATAAAGTTATAGTTATATTTGTTGGTCAATTCTGTGGGGTAGGCAGTGCTCATTTGCATGTATGGAATGCAATACCCTGGCGGTACTAGTTGGTGGAACTGCATGCATTTGCTAACCTCATTTTACAAAAAAAAATGAACAAGCTTCCAGGCTGAATAGCTGATTGTGAGAAGTCGAATGGCTCGTTTTAGGTTAAGTAGCAGTGAAGCCGCAATCAAACGAGTCGGATTGTGTGCGAGAGGACTGAAGGAAGCGCCGCACCAGCACTTTCTAGCACAAGCCACTAGAGGCGTCTTCGTCTTGACCTGTAAGTGTTAGATTACGCTAAAATGGGTCGCACTGAAAACCAGTGTCTGAGGTCTTGTATCGCAGATCGCAGCATAGGCTGAGCGCGTTCCAATTTACGTCAGAATGCGCACATAATATTTAATCTTATATCCAGATTGCATTTTTTTTTTGTCAATTGTCGGTTGTTATTGTAGTTCTTAGTGTTGCAGGTTTGACGGTAAATAATGTATTTTCTTTCTATTTCTAGATTTCCTCCTAAAGGCGTTATGACTCGTTCCCGGATTTTCATCGTGCCTTTACATACTACACCTCCACATATGGATTGTTAGGGTAAGACTAAGTAGCAAAATAAATGTTGTCGGTTAATAATATATATAAGATGTTGATGAGGATTCCTCTACTCGAGTTTAACTCGGTAGGCTGAGTAAACTGTATATATATTATACTACTATTTATACAGGGTAATTTCTAACTGACCAGAATCCCTTCACGAGCCCACGTGGTCCGTCATTCTGAACACCACTA
>DWLO01000624.1:0-18893 GCA_018245335.1 Dalla quadristriga | reverse complement strand
GAAACATTTTCAGTAGGTACCTAGTTAATGATAAATTATGTCTTAGAGAGATGTATACAAAAGTTCCCTCTAAAATAAATTTTCAAATGCAGGGTACATAAATTTGGTACATTTCCATCGATGTTTGATATTGGCTTTCAAATAGAATCCCCTATTTGCAAAGCAATTGTAGCAAATACCTATTTGAATAACTATTCAGAGAGTAGGCGTGCCGATGCGTATAATTCGATGCTTAGTTATGGACAGAATAAGATGTCGCAGTACTGCATCTAAATGCAGTGTTGTTTTGGAAATAAATATTTGTCTGTTTTAATACAGGTAAGTATCATAAGTAACGATAAGTTGTCCGTAGTTTTATTGTCAACAATGATATCGAGGCTCATTTTTCAAAAGTCTACCAAGACCTTTACAATAATTGAAAATGTTAGAATGTGCGAGCGAGAGAGATGCGAAATGTAAGAGTCCTCGTAAACCACGCTGGCTTACCTGTTGCCAGTTGTCATCATCATGTCTCCCGGCTTCGCGCGCCGAGAGCCACAGGCGCAGGCGTATACGGCCCTGCACGGATGAGCGCTGCGAGCGCGCTTCCAGCTTGTACCAGCTCTCCACGCCAGTGGACGGAATCTCACGCAACGGTATGTTCACGCAACCTACAAAAAATTACACATAGCACAATCATATTATCCGAAAAAATCTTAACTGCGGAGTGAAAAAATGTCTATTATGTACCTTATCAATGTAATGTCATAACAATCATGCATCGCGTGATGAATAATTAGATTAAAAAAAATATTTTGTTATTATTTATTAACAAAAATAATGAAATAATATGTAATCCAAAACTCCTCCATATAGCATAGGGCCCAAAATGCCTTTTGTATGGAAGTGCTGATTTTGAGGGGAAAAAAACTGCCGGATTGTAAACATTCAAATATTTTATTTGTAAACATGGTTTTTTCTGCCCCTAGAATATAACACACACACATAATACAATTGATCAGACTTTAGTTTTTCATTAAAAGGGGTGTGGCTAAGCTCACGTTGATTTATTGGGACATTCGGTCCAATACGGACGGACACACACGAATCCTTTTGTAGTAAAAGAGACTTAAGTTTTTAGAAGACAAGAAAAATTGGTTAATACAAAAAATCGGTTTTCTTTATCGAAAGATATGTTTGATAACATCTTTAATAAAATCTTTATTCGATTCGGCTATTTGATTGATGGCATGTTCGTAAGAGACATTCGTTTATTACTCGAAAATTCAGACACGAACTGATTACCTAAGTGCATCTTAATTAACAGTTGATTAGGTTCTCCGCGGTCCAAGCATTACAAATGTATTCCTTAGAGATTATGTAATTTAGTATAATAACTATTTCTTATATAATTTAGGGTATTGGCATAGTTATAATACAATAGTACCTACCTACCTAGTGTTGGCACACAATAAAGAATAAATAATAATAATACTAATACGACTTAACCCAGCTAAATTATAATAGGTATGTGTTTATTCTTTACATCCTCCTATCTCAATAATACTTACGTTTTCCCAGAGAACATAAAGCATTTCCTATACAAAACATTTTTCAATCCCGACATTTCTACTAGAGCGTTACTCGCATATTATAATAAGAGCAGAAGTGGGTAACAGGTTTTATTGCATAGTCTGTAATGTTAACTTTCATAAAAAGAATCTTCAATATAATGTCGCCAAGAATGAGTAAATTAATTTTCTCACATGTGGGCTTAGAGGCGAGGTTTATAAGATCTGGTACAAAATAAATAGGGCTAGATGCAAATACAGGCAAACACGCACCTATACAATTACAATTATTGTATCGTGCATATTTAATAACATTACAAACATAGGTGGTAACCGTATCTTACTTTTCTAAGATTTCTTCAGGAGGATCCACGCTAGGATAACGAACACTCACCCAACTGACATCGTTATGTTTATAATGTTTATATATATCGCAAAAATATTATTTTTTATATGGAAGTGTAGAAATGGGTTTATTGAACATAATAATTATATTTAGCTAGTATTACGGAAAGAAAGGAAGAACGGTGAAGAGTATTGCATACTTACATATACCCCAGGTGCGTAAAAGTCACACCTGGCCCTTAGCCCGCTGTCGAATAATTTCCTTTACGGATGAAATCAAATGCTTTTGCCGCTGGTAAATAAATATTGGATCTGCGCTCAAGTCCATCAATCTTGTTACATCCAATTTCTCGACGCGAGAATGAAGGGATTTTGCGAGTAGCGCACGGGAGCTTTTAGTGCATAAAAGAGAAGTTAATCCAGCCACTATACGTACACAAATTAATGGATGGGACGAGATTAATGGAGACACATAGGTGTACTGTCATTTGTTAGTTATTGGACATTGTGTATAGTGTTATGAAATCGTTTTTACAATATCGGTAGTCATAAATAATGCAAACAATCCAATCCAATGTTTGCGTAATGTTGGAGGCTAATTCTAAAATGTGCACTATCCTTAGCTTATGCTTAAGCTTTGTACCTTAAGGACAGTTGGTATGGAATTCACTGACATGCCACTCTCAGGTAACCATCAGATAAAAAATTGTAATATTTGTTTCAGAGTTAATTTAAGAAATAAGCTATTAGTGTTATTTCAAAAAAATAACTGAAGAACATTGTCTTATTTAAATAAATTCAAAATGTCAAACTCGTATAGCATAATCCCAAATGTTTTTCTTTAGTCCTAAGATAATATTTGATGAAAACTTCTACTAATACATGTCCTTTAAACGCACGACGTAAACAAGCTTTGCCTTTCACTTCAGAGAGATTTCACTGAGACGTAACGAAGTCTGTGCCTTAATATACCTTAGAACAAAGAGAAGCGTTGTACAGAGCAAATTTTGCAGCTAAGTGACTAAAAACATTATTTTTAGAACAGACTTAAAGGACATCGTTAGTGTAAGGATATCGTTAGTATGTCACATAGTAAGTAAGTAAGGTCGGATTTTTACGAGCATCATTATTTTCAAGAAGCATGGAGGTGAGCATTCAGACTTTAGTACTACTAGACATTCAGTTATCGATGACACTTTAATATAGGTTCCATCAAAAAAATCGAATAGCGATCTTTATACAAATGGACGCATTTTTATTGAATGGTATAGGAAGTTATTTACACAGCCTAACATTTTTCAATTTAGTGACAACTGTACTTGGTTCGCTCCGACCGCGCCAAATTCACACACCTATCCCACAGAAATCGTGATTTAAAATATCTTTATAAGTTTTTTGCTGCTTCACGCAAACAAACATAAGCATCAAACCAACAAACCATTAAAGCAACAAACACACTTTTGCATTTTACTACTAACCGATTGTGAGTGTTCGTATTCATTTTAATTGGGTACGCGGCTTGGACCGAAACTAGACGGGCGATCCCGATAAATCAACGTGAGTATAGCTGCGTACCAACTTAAAACACATTTGCATTGATAATTTAGTAAGGACTAGGATCTAATATGACATTTCGTTAGCTTATTTTTGTGTTTTAATAGCGCCGTCGCTAACAAAACATCGCCAAATTTGTCTGGTTTCTGATAGCTCCATCACTACTATAGGCTCTTGGCGAATTTTGTGTTCATGATACTTTGCTATGATATTGAACAGACACGAGACAGCAAATAGTGCACCAATATCACCCCACTGCCATCTGCTTACGTTTTGATTTAAAACACATACATGGTAAAAAAAGCGATAGCCTGAAAGGTGTTAACTCACTTCCACTCATTCCGTTCTATCATTTAAATAGTCTTTACTGTTTGCATGATGATATTTTTTTTGTTTACATTCAGCATCTGAATATGGAGTCTAAAAATGAATCAAAAGAACTTGAAGATATGTCGCTGACACAACAAACCATAGTAAATATTATCTTACCTATGTTTAAACGTCGTTTTTGCATAGCTAGGTAATTGTGGTTCTTAAAATTAAATTATTATTGCATGTGAAATATGAGACCCATTTCATCCATCAGATTATTCCTAATAATACGAGTATAAGGAAAGTTAAACGTGAAGGCACTAGTCGAAGTTAATGAAAGTTCTATAATAAACTAAGCGAATTAATGTGATGTGTGCTTTAATTTCCTTTCCTCTGCGCTCTCACTGCAACCCTTGATAATTTGAATACGAATTGGATATGTAATTTAACTTTATTTAGTTGCAGTGGCAATTGAGATTTAAATTGAAGCCCGCGGTGAACTTGTTTTACGAGCTTCTAAATGGAGTTGCAAATTAATACTTGTATGTTCTCATAGTGTTTTTTGTTCTTTTTTGACTAAAAACGAGTTGTGATAGGGACTGTCTGGTGAGTTTTCTGTTTTGTTAAATATTCTTTTGGTTTCCTGAATGTTTGTTTGTTCTCATAGTGTTTATTTGTCCTTTTTATATTAAAAACGAGTCGCGATAGGGAGTGTCCGGAGAGTTTCCTGTTTTGTTAAATATTCTTTTGGTTTCCTGAATGTTTCTATAATGGCTCGTGCGTCTCTGACATGTTTCATACAACTCTTTGAACATTTTTAATATCGCATGGAGAGAGTCTCATTACGTACACTAGAACTCCCGGAACTATGTACTGAGATTGCTGTGTGGACGAATATATTTAGTTATAAGACGCAATAATAAACATAGTAATAGGAATATGCTGGGACATTACTAAACCTGCAAACGTTTTGTGGTTTCTAAGGCAATTTCATTGTAAATTTTGTATTTTATTTATTTTTTGCACCTCTGGTCACATTACAAAATATCACGTCAATATATACTAACAAAAAATTGTTGAGTTGAACTTACCGAGGAAATCATCTTGGCTGCCCTGGCGTGCGCTCTGGCAAACTTGTTTGAAGAATCTTCCGAGGCCCCGAACGCCCCTTACTTCATTGAGTCGAGAAACAGCGTCCAACACGGAGCTCTCATCATCATGATCCCAGATGTCAAGATGAAGGACATCCGAAGATATGTCGTCGATATCGCTGTCATTAGTAGTTTATAGTCAGTGATGTGAATTTTAATAATAATATTATAAATTAAATACATTCAAACACCAGTCGGTATAATACATGTAGATATAGAGAGTATGTATAAACCATGAACGAACATCATAAATATGTATTCCAAGTAACATAAATTATACGTATTTTAGTAATAAGATTAGTTCTCCTAACTGTCATGTAACTTTTACAAGTTGACAACGAAGAGTGCGGACACGGTTGTAACTTTTAAGACAAGCAGAGTTGAGTTAAATTATGTTGTATATGTATAGTGATCGTAAGAATTTAATAAATTTTTAAATAGTACGTGATTTTTGAGAATAAATCATTTGAGCACCTTAGAATGCAATTGTTTGCTTTGTGCGTTGAAATTAATAGTACATTATCTAGTCACATGTTGTATTCATAAAACAGTTTTATGCCACATATATAAGTACACATGATGAGCTTTAATTAATTGTATCGAAGGTACCTCCTGCCAAAAATATATCACTAAACAAACAATGTACTTAGTAAGTAATTATGTTTCTTAAATAGTAATCACATAAAAAATCTATATAAATCTTCATAAAATTTTATTATATATTTTTTTTCTTCATAGATTGTGTTTGTACTTACAATTTGAACGTTTCATTCCACTTTGGAGACAGCGTGTGAGGCCGGACGCTGGTGGCGCGGATGTAGCGCGCCGGCAGCCTGCCAAGGCTGTCTCGTTGCTGTCGACCGTCGCGACGCTTAAAGCTCAGCCGGAAGCCGTGCTTACGGCCCTCGTCCTCAGAAGCCCGTGGCGATGCAGGGAGAGATGCCGGTTGGATACCCAGCATGCAGTATGGGTCGCTGAACCCTGTTTGTACAGTTAAAACCTTTTTAATTTAAACGGAAGCGAGTATTTAGCGCTCGCAAGTCGCTGCCGGCTATGAACACCTGCAAAAAATCTCGAAAAGGACGCTAGGACTGTTATGCCCGCTTTGACCAATGCCCCCTAGTTTTAGGGGACCCTCTTTTGAATGACGTTTTAAATAGAAACTAACCCCTAATCGTCCCCTACCAACATATATTTAGGGGTATGTACTTAGAGGGTGAATAAGATAGCAAACGAGCATGCTGCGTCACCTTTCCGCTGCTGCCCAAGACATCTGTGACAAACCACGAATAGGACTGTAAAAGGAACTGGGGATGTTAGTCCAGTTAGTATAAGATGTTAATAGGAATGTTAGTTGGTCACTAGTATAAGGACTAATGGGAGAAAGGACTGTTAGTTACTGTAAGCTCTGTTACTCTGTTACTACTGGTTAGTAATGGTCCTGTTCGAAGCTGGTCACAAATGCGTTGCTACCCTAGAGGGCTAAGGTAGTCGGCTCTTGTATAAGTGTAGCCTGCATCCACACCTTTCCAACCGAAACAAAATTGTAGAAAAAACAATAATTTCACGGCAGAAATGGGTGTACCCGTGGTGCCGCCCCGGGCGTACCATATACATGTTCTACCACCGTACCAACTGTGTTGTGTTTATTTTAAAGTAAGACAATTATTTACCATCCTATTTCAAATACCTATACTCGGAGGCAAAGAGAAATAGAAGACTAGCCATTTCTCATTTAGCATTACGTATATTAACTACCAACTGAACGAACAAAACTGCTTGAAATTCAATCCTCAGGAGAGCAACGCGAATGAGAGATCGATTTCTTTAGATTAAAGAACGGCAAAGTTTACGAACCATGTTTTGTGCTCACAAAATTTTATTTAAAGACTCTTTTATTCAGCATTTATCCTTAGAAATGCCAGATATTTAACCTCTGAAGGAATTAATATTTTAATTTAAAAAAGAGCAATTAATTAGAGAATATTACAGGATTATTATGGGATTGAAGACGCAAACCGGTGAGGAATGCTGATTCAACATCACGGTTGGTTTTCTATTGCTTAGGGACCTACGCAGCCGATTTGCATTGTAATTTGTCTACGGAAAAGCTGATCCAGCACTCTAGCGAAGTTCAAAAATAAGGAATGCTGATAAAGATGATTTTCATAGACATTTGGAAATTAAAAAAGGCAAAATTTAATGGTTTTTTACTTACCTTTCGTAAGGCTACTTACACTCCTTAACGGTTCACTGCAAGGCACACACTCCTCCACGCTGCTCCACTGCAAATTGGAGGCCTGCCCTAAAAATAGTTCTACCGAGGAGATATCACACCACGGATAAACCATACAACCAGTCTTCGTAGAGTTTGGTAGAGAGGTAGTTTGAGTCATGGAGAAGATTACAGGATACTTTTGATTCCGAATAAATATACAGATCCCGAGAGAATGAATACATCATATTTTTAACGTGGACAACGTCGCGGGCAACAGCCTATACTTAACAATTAAGTAGTCCCCTAATATGGGTGGCGCTTTGCGCAGGGTAATTTTAATACTGTCCTTACTAACATAACATAATAAGTGTAGTCCAAAATGAATAAATGATGAGGATGAATACAATTAGTCTGGACATAAATATTGTTACAACTTAATAACCTTTGATTTAAAATAAAATTCTGAATACAAAAATGGAACGCGTTTATTATGTTAGAAACTTTGACCTATTCACCGCCATTTCACACATTTTTTCGAGCTTTGTAATAAAACAAAATATGGAATGGACTGATTGCCTAACACAAAGGCGGAACGGAGCCGTATCGGTCATTTTCTAGGCACTTCAATAGTTTGGTTTCAGCCGTATGTTCGTATATAGTACTATATACACCTATACCAACAATTCCTCTGCCGAAGATTATAAAAGACCGGGACGGCCGCGTACTGGTAGGACTACACAGGCTGCTAATGCTGTTATGGTCAGGACTTGACAAATTTTATCGTCATTTTTATGGCGAGAAATGAAAATTGCCACAAGGACTCTGTCTCGAACATCAAACAAGACTTGAGGCTCGGTGCTTATCGTCCATATACAGAACACGCCCTAAATCAATCTGATCAAAATGGTGGCTGTCCTGATACGCGGGTGAAAGGCACAGAAATATCCTGTGTCAGGATGAAAAAAATTTCACTATTAAAAATACTACAACGAGCAAAATTACAATTTTTCCATGGACATAGTGCGTATATTCATAGATTCGTGGTCACACGGAAAATTGTTTTGTACCTACATGATTAAGATTTATTAATCATTCCTTCATAAAAAAATTAATGTGTTTTCATTTGTAACAGAACGTATGGCCAGACTAGATATATATACAATAGATAAATCTAATATTTAGTTACGTTTTCAATCGACTCACAAAACTTTATTCAACGAGATACCAAACTCATATCTCTTCCGATTCCATTATGCTATGGAAAGCGGGGTCCAAAAGCAATCAAACTAAGTCGCCGATCAATTGCTGGAACGTGGCGCTTGGTCGTCCCCGCGTTGCACGTTTCAGCTCGACAAATCATAGGTACTGAAACGTACAACTTTTTGTATATTATTAATGGTTTTCACTCGTTCTATGTTTGTTCTAACGCGTTGTTGTTACATTTACGCGTTGAGTAACTGAGTCGTACCATACCACCATAACATGCCACCATACCATACTACTTAAGATATTAAGTTCCTTCTGCTGTGCCACAGATTAAGGAAACAAGGAATTCCAAGACTTAAATGTAACAATATAGGTAAAAGATTTTTTAAACGGTAACATAATTGCGAATATTCCCGATAATGGTGCGTGTGTGTTTCTTAAATCTCGGGATGTGTACTTTAGTTACCGAGTTAAGTTATCCTGCCTGCCCAATGCGTAGTGACATTGTAACCAATAGAACAATAACATCTGCCTATAACCATCTATATGACCTAGTAAAGTTGTGTTATTTACATAAAATATGGATCAATTGTTATTTTATAAACGACATGGTTTACCATGTCGTTTATATAGGAGAGTCCTATGAGGACACAACTGAGGACATAGGACGTGAGGGCGTGTGTTTCGTCCATCCGTCCATCCTTATTTTACTCCTCTCCTTGTCCTTGTCTGGAAGAAATCGGTGCTTAGCAACAAGACCACCCTTGTATTTTATAATTTAAGTATTTTTGTGTGATCCATCGTAAAGAGTAAAATAATAATAACAAAAATATCTAACTACTTCACAGTCTCTCGCACAGTCCTACTCGAGATTTGTCACAGATCACCATCGATGTCTGTGGTTTGCTGCCTGACCGTTTGCTATACAAAAGATATAAAAAAAAGAAATCTGGACTCTATCCAGCGCTCGGTCTATATACTCGTTGAACATAATAGCTACCAGCTATAAGTAGCGGAATGAACGTCTACCTGCGGTTACAAGACCCTTTAACGGAGACACTAAAACGAGAATACAAGTACTAGTGGCATTTTCATTAATCATTTTATCTGCACGTACCTATCAATCACGGATAAATGTCACGGATATTGCTCTGATGTTTGCTGTTCTATTGTACCCTACTCTACACCCACACATTGTCCTTAGATATGTGCAAACACGTGATGATATTATTATTATCCGATTGTTACTCATAAATAAATAGTCGCAAAGGCTTGTATGCCATGCTCCGAATTCAACAATAATTTCCATCAATCGCACAAATCTATACATAACAATAAAAAATTTAATTTCATTTGTCCGTACAGTGAACCTACTTTGAATATATTTTAGAAGTAAAGAGATGAATTCGGGTGGGGGGGCTTCAGGATCACTGTTATATAATTATTTTTTACTACAAGGTTCATTCCGGAAAGCAAGTTTTGCTTCCAGATGTTGCTGGCATTAATCTTCAAACTAATTAAATTATCATTACTTCTGGCCAAATGAAATTAGTCGGGAAAAACTAAAACTTTGGTCATTATAATCCTGTTGGCAGAAACCGGTAGTCGGCGGTAATTTAATCAGGTAGTTTTTGATGTTGTATTAAATACAGCATTAGTTTTGGTTCTTATTGACATACTGCCATTCCTCTGAATTTTTCCAGGTGCAGCTCGCCCGGGGCGGTACTACCGCTTGAATTATTATACGATTATTAGTCACCTAAGAATCCACCACTATATCAGTAATCAATGTAGCAACGTATTCGTGACAATTATTAACTCTATACTCGATTCTAATTCAGCTTCATCATCATCGCACAACATACTCGTAATCGCCATCTATACCTTTAATCTTAATTATTATTATTAAGATTCTTTTTCAGATTGACAGCCTCAATGAAAACTAACATTACCTTTATAACATAAAATTCAGATTTGTAGTAGGAACTTATTAAATCAATATACAAAATATTGTTAATCAATTTCCTCATGGGTACGGCCGACATTATCAATAGCGCTACAGGGAGGGGGAAAGGGGGGAGGGGCGTTTCCAGCTATTGCGTCGCTTTTGTTTATGTTATGTTACCGAGAATGATTCCGCTAATAAATTAGGTCAATTACGTCTTTGCCACAACCCTTTCAACTCGACGGACTTTTGAGAGGATTTTCATCAAAGTCGTTGAAAGACCGTTCAGAAAACAAATATGACTATACAACGTCCAATAAATGTTATTCTCATAAATAATCAAGGAACGAAAAGTTGAGCAGTAAAATATTCCGACTCTAATGCACGTACAATAGAGCGAAATTGAAGTGACACGAATTTATAAATCTTCGGATAAATGTTGAGAAATTCGTTCACTACGACACTCATCATTTATGCAGGAGGTTTAGGGCAAGGCACGTATAGAGGCCAGCGGTAGACGGGAGAATATGGAAGGAGCTCCTTAGCTCCTTCGTTGTGCTGACTTCCGAGTGCGGAGTTCTCCGACGGGGAACTTTGTAAAGTTATCCATAAGCCCATTCATTGCTCCGAGTGTTGTTAAAAATGCAAATCCGGAATTTAAACTTCAGATAGGAGTCCCTGAAGTGACTTTTCAACATTTAATCTATATTAGGCAGGTATAAGAGCCAACGTTGTGAGTTTAAATTAATTAAAGATTGGACTATTAAGTACTCAACTTTGGCCGGAGCCACAGGCGCTCTTCTATGCTAACTTTCACCCATTTTTGTTTAGTATTATCTTATTTTTACACCGATATTGCATAATAATCCGTACTATAATTGTGCAATTTTGCGTGATTGAGTAAAGAAACAAACTCACAAATATCCATTCTCACAAACATTCACATTAACACTTTGCTTTACTTTCCTTGCTTGCACGAGACTTAATAAAGCGATCAAAGCGTAAGTGTGGGTCAGCCATCTCACACTCGGTCAGCTTATCGGATTATGAGTTATCACTCTGAGACCCGTGCAGCGGTTGGAGGGTGATGTTTTGACGATGATTGGTTACAATCCATTAGCAGCCCAGTGAAGGGCACGGGGCTTTTCTCACAAATAAGGAAGCCTGGAGCATACTCTACCACGATGCTACAGTAAGGGTTAGTGGATAACCGTAATGGAAATTTGTAGGCAGCCCTCCGGCAAGGCTTAACGCCTGGTATAACTATCGGGACCGACGGCTTCACGTGGTCGTCGAAGGCTGAGGCCGGCGCGGCTTAACTTCGATCAATTACAATGGACACTCGCCGCGCGACTATGAGCGCTTGAATATAATTACGAATTGATTATTGATAAGACCCTTACATCTGAATACGTACCGTTAGCGTCCTTAGCCTCGAGTCCGTCGGCTTCAAGCACGGCACAGCCCAGCACGACAGTGGGCGGGCGCTCGCTGCCCGCGGCGCGCATTGCCCGCCCGTGCACTTCAGGTGACACCCGGAATGCGCGGCGGGCATAATCAATAACTTCTTCCTTGTACGCGGCGAATTGTCCATCTGGTGCCGGTGCTCCCACGGCGTTCTCAATGCAGTACAGCACCTTTAGAAAAACAATATTTATTGTAAATAAAGTATTAACACCTTCGTATATTTAAGTTACCGGTATTTTTTAAATGCAGTGAGCGGTAGATTATGTTGGTACAGCGTGGGTTTTCTCACCGGGGGCTGTACCTCCAAAACGATGACAGTTACATATTATGTTAAAACTTATTTAAATAGGTACGTACCTATGTCTGGTAATAGGTACCTGCAATTAGCACAGGTAGTGTCTGCGCTAATAAATATAATAATTATAAGGTTAATACAACAAACCTTACATACTTAACTTACTCAATTATGAGTAGGTTAAGCATAATTCCAAGCTCAGGATGGATGAAGGGCTGTATGGATAAATTAATGTATGGATAGATGTTTTGAACCCTGTAAAACGAAAATGGTTACTTTTTCGGAAAAGGGCATTTCCCGAAGGGAATGATTTTTTTTATGAAAAATGATATATGATATATACGCGGGCGGAGCCGCGGGCAACGTCTAGTAAGTACAAAATAAAATTAAGATCAATCAAGGTATGTTCTATCAAGTAAACTATTTCAAACAATTTGTCTCAACTAAATCTGTCGTAACATTCCCTCGGGATGTTCCTAGGAAGTTTTGAAGACAATGTGAGTTTATCAAATTAGTACTGTTTATTACAGTCGCTAATCGCCTCAGGCTTCTGAAGCTTTATTATTACATTTATTAGATACCATTGAAATTATCTATACAGAGAATAAGTTTATGAATGTGCCTGTAGGAGTGTACCTAACATTGAATATATGAGCAGAAAATGGATTCGGGGAGAGAACAAGTGAAGAGTGCACTCATTTAAAACGAATCAAATTAAAACGCATTATTTCGAATAACATTTTTGCAATGAAATGAATGATGATGAATTAAAGATATGAATGTTAATAAAACTTCTATACATTCACGAAATGGCAATAGGTTTCATGCGTTAGAATAACGCAATATGTTGATAGTATTTACTCCAACCTGCAAGGCAGCAGTGGTAGCTTAGACGGACTGAGTTTCAACCTAATTCGGCAGTATTATTAGGAGCAAATTCGAATACAAAGATATACATAGAACCCTTTGATACATACTCTTTGAAACCCTAACATAATGCGAGTATCACCGCGGGCGTCCACCTAGTCTAGAAATAAGTTGACGGAATATCTATCATTAACAAAATAAAGGAACAATTTTTAAGGCGAAACACAAACACGAATAAACGCAGATAGATAGTCAAGAAGGACTTGATAATAAGAAAGGTCGACGTGAAGGAATGTGTTCAGCCGAGCGACAACTTCGCATGCTTGGAGCCCATTATGAACACTTCATACCTATCTATGTTTGTGAGTCCGTTTCGCTACTGTATTAGGTACGTAACCGAATTACCTCCCTCTACGAACGCCGCTGCTATCAACTTGTGGTGTGGTGCATAAATGGTAAATTACATTAGAAACAAGTAACAAGCGTGTTAATATTGTTGTCCGGAAGTTTATGCATTATGTTTTTAGACTTTCAATTTTGTTGTGGTAAGAGATGGTTAAAATTTGACTCAGGCACGAATGACCGTTTTCTTGCCGTGGATGCGAGAACAAAGCTCAAAAATCTTTCAAAGTTTACCATGGACATATCTTATCTCAATGGACAAAGGTAGTAGTGTATCAATGAACTCAATGTCGTAGGACTCGTATTGGTTCTCGTAACAGTCGTAGTATTTGATGTTTTCTGAAACGCCTGAGCGGTTATGTACTCATCGATCATCACTCCATTAGATGCCTTTTCGAAAGAAGTGTTTCGAAAAAAATATCTCGGCTGTTGTAGGTAGTGGATAGCCAAGAATCGATGCGGTGCTATTACGCTGCAGCTCAGCGTGGGTAAGTCGCGGAGTGCAATTTTGAGACACCGATGGATATATGCTCAACAGATCAGTTTGTGTAATATTTGATCGATTTTTCGGTCGTTTGTGTAAATCTGAGTAGGTAGATACAAAAAGCAAGCGACAAACTGAAATTTAGAACTGCATTTGAAATAGCGTGCGCATTAGAAGGCGCTATGCGCATTGCTTATAAGCAAGGAACTGATAGTGTATACAGAGCATCCAGGTTCGTAGTAGTATTTAACTATTATCTGTGTATCTTGGTCTGCGGGCCGGTCACAGACCACCGGCGGCGAAGACTCGACATAACGATTCATATAAAAGGGTAGGGATAGGGGTTGAAAATTTGTATGGAAACGAATTTTACGCGAAGCCGCGAGCAAAGTATTATTTCTTATAAATCTTTTACATTATGACAGTAATATAATATTGTTTACAAAATATATTTGCTCAAGTACATACCTACATGTAAATAGCTATGTAATATGTAAATGAAACTTAAACAAAGGCAAGCGATTGTAATAAGTTGAAAAATTTACAGCAAATCAAATAAGAGAACCGCAAATGAGAGGTATTTTGCAATTATCCGGGCATTACATTTCACAGATTTTATTCACGGAATCAAAATGAAATACCTATCAAACATCGGAAAAATACAAACAAAACTACATTCTCTCGTATTGCAGATTTATTTTAGTAAGTGATCGATCGACAGGCGCTCCGTGTTTTTGACGCGCGCCAGCAAAGCCTCTTTGTTCGCTGACATTTAAAAAGTTAATGTTAATTAAAACGTAAAAGCCGTGTAGTAGGTTGGAGGCGCTCCATTTTACTGCCATTTTAGTACTCGATTTTAACTCCACGAAAGTGAACCAAATTACGAACGGTGTATGCGAATCATCAAAACCATTTCGTACTATGCCATTAATCAGCTACTTCATTATTTAAGCCTTCACACGCTATAACAATAGCAGTAATGACTATTAATTATAATATATTATTTCTGTTTCTAAGGTATATAGGTACCTATTTACCTATCTACAACAAGCCGACATAATCGGCGAACAAACTTTGTCCTCAGGAGTAGCGGCATATCTGTAATAGAATTCGAATAATAGAGGAATGGTCGCGTTTAAATTTAAATTTGGAGTAGGTACCGAGTGCGAGTTATGTCAACGAAAACATTACTACTTTTACTTACGTATTATTTCGTTTGCGTATCGAACTAGATAATGTAAGAAAACTAATAAAGCTCCTCTGGCGAAAAGTTAGTTAAGAAATTCGTTAGTACATCGTCAGTCCGAACTGCGTGACAAAGAGTCACACTGAAAACCAGCGGCTGTGGTTTATCGCGGAAATGCTGAGTGCGCCCCTTTATCGTCAATGATTTTTACTGTACTACCATTGTACCACACGTGTTCCAAATGTTCTAGGAAACTCTATATTGTTGCAGTATTTTATAAGACGAAAGAAACGTGTATGCTATTCTATTCTATTCTAAAAGCATAGCAAACTTAAACGAGTGAGTAGATTTCATACAACTTTTTCTTGATACGCAAACGTTGTAGCAAAGCGCCTGCCTATAAGTGTATCTCTGCATTCGCACACATCATGTACTCACCTCAGTGTATAGGTGATCATGTTCTTTATGAGACAGCTGGGCCGATACGCTCTTCAGACCAAGATCATGGGGTGCCGGCGGCGGGCGCTCGGCGCGAGCTTCAGCAAGCCTAAGGGCGGAAAGGCGCCTGTTCTCTTGGCGCCACGATAGAGCCGTGAAGTTTTCGAAGTAGGACCCATCTGTGTCTTGAACCCTATGGCAAACAAATTAATTGTAAATCATATTCAGTTTAAATTGGCAGAAATATTAAATTAAATCTAAAACTATGTATTGATTGCTTGCAACCGATAGTGCACCACTGCAGACATTGCAGAGTAGGTATCTCCTCACAACTGAGGAGGCTTGGTGCGTACTCCGCCGCGCTGCTTCAATCCAGATTGGTGGAGAATTCATTATGATCAACTAATAAGAATTGAGCGACAGAATCATTTTAAGATGCGTGAAATTCCGGACTACTATCGAAGTCAGTTTTTCATACAAGAATTGCTTACATTCCTGTCAGGAAACGATACAACCGAAGTTATATCTATACCGACAGACCGCCTGAAATCCACTGATGTAATGGTTACGCTTTACAATGGTAAATATTAGTATGAATAATAGCGAGGTTCTGGCAATCGCTAATCAAATATTTAATCAGTTAACGGCAAAGTTGCTACCCTTATCCATCACTTTACCCCGCACCGTCCAATCCCGCCCGACTCACGCGGTTGGACATTCGCTAACTGTAATAACTTGAATCGTCAATAATTTATTTAATATTTTTTTACAGCCTAAGAACGCACTTAGCCCTGTGGGAACGATTACGACCCCGGCTAAGGGCAGCCTATAAACATCCGTTAAACATCCTTTTCAATTGCGAGTAGAGATAGACCAGGGCAATGCTCCACTAATCTGTGAGCCTCCCACATAGGACGTTTGATGTCACAGCAGGCATTTCCCGATTTTCAATATTTTGAATGTTGCACTGCACTGCGATTCATTAGCCGGAAGCCGGAGTACAGTAGGTATACTATAGATTAAAGCAGGGGCGTGCATTCCATACAAGCAAATAAGTACTGCCTACCCCACAGAATTTACCTACAAATACACCTTTACTTGTCATAAATCTATTAAATACTGGATATTTGAGGTGAATCAAGACGGTCAACGCGTTTCGAAGAATTTAAGGTAAGATTGTTATTATTTCCAGTATTTTACATGTCATAGGTACAGTGCCTAGCCTTTTTTTTATCCTATGCGCGCCATTGGATTAAAGGATGGGGGTGGGGAGCGTTTACCATATACACCTACGGGTACTACGAATACTATGATTATTTATTGCGACAATTCTTTTTTGGGCGTATATTTGTCGTCGTCTTTGTACCTTTAAGCGCGCGGTGGTAAAAAATTACTGGCAGCAAATGTATACGTGGGTATGGGTAAAGCGCCTAGGCAGTAACACCATGCCGCAACAAACAGCTTACAGCTTAACAAAATTTGACAACAAGTCCTTCACTGTCACAGCGTTGCGTTTGTGGAACATTTGTCGAATTTCAACAGGCAATCCTGTTGAAATTCCTGCAATCAGCTCAATCAGTTCCTAAGAAAAGCATTTAATCTTTTCAATTCCACTACCTCCTATTTTTGTTTCTGTCTATGAGAAAGTTAGTGAAATATAACACAGGAGGAAGATTACTAAACCGACCCGCATAATTTAATTAAGTAAAAATTACCGCTCAAATTCCGGAGCGAAATTTTGCCTTGATAATATTATGAAAGGTATTATGTACCTTCAGGTACCTAATCACTTCTTAGAGATAAGTCAGAATAATTTTAAAGTGTATTAAGTCGCGAGTTCGACGACAGCGAAGGGCGACTATACAAAATTGTATTTCACTTCATTTGTTTTATATGATCGTGTCGCTGTCGCCCCGCCCGCCGTCGCTGTCTTCGAAAAATAGTGTCTTGCTTGTTAAATTGATCAACTCGTTTCTGCTCATACAGGTAAGGAAGGTCTACTGTGCGTGGGCCTCGAATAATATAGTGACTGCTTGTGCCTATTTACCATGACCTGTAAGGTACTTTGAAGCGCAGGTAACGCATTGATGGGCCGAGAACCCCGATTAAGCCTTCGAATTATCTATTCCGTAATCGCAGTAGGCCTAAGTACGACTGTTTTCCACCTTTCCAGTCTGGCAATCCTTATAAACTTGTTTGTGTAAAATAGAGACTTTGTGGTTTTTTAACTGCAATTATAATGCATGTAACGCAGTTGTAAGTGTTGTTCTTCATCATCATCATCACGACCCATCACTGGCCCACTACTGAGCATGTGTCGCCTCTCAGAAACTGATGGGTTTAGGGCATCGTCCAACACGATGGCAAACTGCGGGTTGGTGAACTTCTATTCAAAGTATTATGTTGACACTTCACTTCCCGCTAACCGATTTTAATGGAATTTGGCACATAACAGATGTAGTTGAGATCACAATATATTTTTATTTATTTTATTTGTAATATAATATGTGGTGACCAGGAGCGGATTCCATTATCGAATCAGCCCCAGGTCTTAAGGCAGTCGAGGGAAAAACAGACACAGGCGGCATGAATTCATGTATATAAACAAAACTATTATTACTTTTTTCACTTTGTAAGTACTAGTTTTGAAGTCGCTTTTTATAATATTTTCATATCATTATTTTTTATTAAACTTTCCGGTACTTGTCCGGCTTCTTTGTGATACATACAATGTTTAATATACAAACATCTTTGTACAAAGAAAGTTCATCTTTCTCAAAGGAAAAGCAAGGAAACATTTCTTTTGTAAGAATAATTTAATTAAACTTACTCGTCTTTATCGCTCTATTTTGAAAACAAATATGAAAGCTACAATTTTATAGTAATATTTAGATACTAAAACACAAGTATGAGCATTAACCACGGACTAAATGTTTTTCATATTCTTTATTTAACTAATTGAAATTTGTTATTTACTTTATCTCTACCAAAATAAGACTATATTTTTGTTTTGTATTTGGGACATGAAATAAAAAATATGTCAGTGATTGAAAGTCAACAAGCTCGTTTTACTTATTAATAAATTTAAACCCCTACTGGTTGTTGTATCATTAAGGTGTGAAATAATGGAACCGGAAGTAGTCACAGAAAATCCATAATGGAACAATATGTATCCGAGCCGTCCCTGGGGCCTTTTCATAAAAACAAACAACAAAGAACAAATGTACCCTAGTCTATTCTTAATTATTACTATCCTCAGACGTTTTCGACTCGAGACTGTTTTTGGATGTTTTTGACAGTCTGATGATGGAACCTGTAGGTAATAGGGTATATTGGTTCAAATTTCTTTTGCGAATATTTATCGTTCTGACATTGAATCTATGCCATTATTTTCTGTTTTTATTCCTTTTTAATGGCTAAAATGAATAAATGCTACGTGCAAAATAGGCGGCAGAAATTTAAAATTATGAAAC
>DWLO01000623.1:0-18908 GCA_018245335.1 Dalla quadristriga | reverse complement strand
TAGGCCTCCCCTAACTGGCACCACTCGGACCGGTCCTGTGCCCTCTATCCAGAGGTTTTTCGCTGTATTCTTCACGTCGTCAGTCCACTTGATCGGGGAGTGACCTGTGCTCCTTTTCCCAAGTCATGGTCTGTATTCGGGGAGTTTTCTCCCCCACCGGTTTCAGGCCTTGGAAAGATTTTGCCTGTGGCGTGGACGTTAATTATAAAAGAAGTAGAATATATATAGGCTTTTATATTCGATTTACTTACATAATGCGGTTATCTAATAAATACATAAACCACCGAAACGTAAAAACAGTCGTGTTTTATCTTGGCTCTGAACAGAGATAGTTACGTAAGAAATTTTTCACTTTTGACTTGTAAATACATAACAAATATTTGTAGGAATCTATACAATAGTGAGATCTATACAATACAATACAAATACACTTTATTTGTCTCTACATCACACAGAATTAACAGGTGACTAACTAAAGTAAAACTAGGCACTTGCCTAAATTAAAACTAACTACATATCAGACTTAAAGTAGGATGTAGGAAAACCTAGGATGTAACACTGTTACACTGTAGGATGTAACAATTGGCCACTGTTTATTATATCGGTGCGACAAAAGTAAGGCAAGCATTGTACTGTGGAGAAGCTCCGACTGAAAGCCCTGGTATTCTGCTAGATTCCTAGCATCGAAGGAAGGCAACCCATAGTTACAATGTTCTGTTATATACCAATAATATACTTGGACTATAGGTGAATCCATTCGAGTAAGTTGGATGTATTATTAAAATAAGGAGAGAAACGTAGCAATAATAAAAAAATTATGGCCAACTTGCTAATCTTAGCGCTGTGGCTATAACTGATACAAGCTATAACTCATTAGTGACCCAGTAATAGCTGAACCGGTGGTAGTGGCACAAGGCACGGGTGTCTTCTCAAAATATTGAATATGACTGGAGCGTACTCCATAACGCTGCTACAATGCGGATTGGTGGAGGGGTTAGTGGCCAATCCGAATCAGAAGTCAATAGGCCGTCCGAAGGCCCCCAAACGACTGTTATCTAACGATAACAATCGGGACCAACTGCCTAACGTGCCCTCCGAAGTACGGAAGCGCTCATGAAATGAGCGCTTCAATGGTTGCTAAGCTTTACTTTTACTTAGAAAGGTGCAAGAATCTATAAAACATGAAACAAATTACTAAGCTTCAGCTCACCGCTGTTGTATCGCAATTAAATAATAATTTTCTCATTAATAGCTCATCAGTCAGCAATCATCTCACAATATTCTTAGAAACATGCCACGTAGATAAAAACCCAGAGGTTTCCGAAAACATTATTTTTGTTTTGTTTGTTCCAAACTAACCTAATAACAGGCTTAATTTATTAGGTAGGTAAGAATTATTTTTGATAATAATATTCAAGCTCTTTTCGCAGCAATTTAGGAGCCCTATATTCAGTAGGTAAGTACTTTAAATGTTGGTCACATTATCTATGAACACTTGCTTAATATAATCTAACATACCTAAAATCGTATTTGGGTTACAAATGTTTTGATGATTCTAATGCGATATGCAATCTCTAGATACAATATTGAGCGGTCATTGACACGCTTACCCACAAAAGGCCACAAGCTAAATGACTACTAGCCTTTCCTTGTTTCGGGTTCGATCAATAAATTGAATGTAATAGTCTTAAAGTATGAAGCGCTCATAGTTCTGCAGTTTGTGTTTATCGCTGATTGGGAAAGGTAAGTATGAATGCGTTAGTGGCAAACATTTATTTTCATGAGGGTTTTCCTGCTTCGTGATGTACCTACGACCTCTTTGCTGCTAGCTACATTGCCCCAGTCAGATAGACCGACACACAGACAGAAATAGGCATGAAAAATACCAATAACATTATCTTAAAACCGAATCGGTAGGCCAACACTAAGTGTCTAATAATAATATTATTCACCAGGCAGAGTTTTGCAAGAGAATGTTTAAATTTTGCACGGGCATTGCACTGTCGATACTTTGCACCGAGCTCGAACGGGAAGGAATGGAACAGCTGGCCGGCACCGCCGCGCCGTAACCACACCCACCAATAAACAAATTCGAGCGTCCGAGTGCCGGTACCGGCACTACCATATTCATTTCACATTTCACTTTCGTCGAGTCGGTCCGAGACCCGCAGCAAACGGTCCTGGTGTCGTTGACCCGGCGTCCTCGCGGCCGCGTGCCGATTAGATAATTTCCGCGCTGCGTTGTCAAAATACTCATGACCCAATGGTACAGTGAATACGCTGGGTCAATGAACCCGGTCCGATCGCGCCAATACCTACGTGATCGGCGTGACAGTTGAATTTCAATTCGAAAATTGTTATCGGTCGAAATACCGTAACTCAAGATTATCCAAACTTCAGCAATCTTATCGTTCAAGAAAAAGATATTTTAAATTTTTAGATCTATTTAAGATAATATACCTACTTACTGATTTTAGGATAATGATAAGGACGGTGCTCCATTTGGAGGTATCATACGTCATAGACATTAAGGGTGAAATCCCTGTTTTTAATTAAAGTCAAATAAACAAAAAGTTTCGAAATTTCGCGCTAAAATTCGCTTTTAATCATGACACTTCAAAATCGGTCTTTAATATTTTACATTATCCCGTTATATTTATTTTCATCCCAAACATTTATCTTATCTTACCAACTGGCTACACCAGAAAATTTATTTTTTAAGCACTGGCGATATGTCCATAAGTTGAAACCTGTGTTATTATTATGATTAATATACTTAATATAAAATTATACTGATAGGTTAACTAATTTTAATAATATTTTATTTTATTTCTATGGCTTTCTTAAATTTTGTTTTAGGTTTAGGTTACACTTATTAGAATTTTCGTGACTATCTGCGTTTTTTTGTCGCGAATAGGCTCTGAAACCGCTGAACAAATTGTGATGACATTTTCAGGAAATGTAGAGGAGAGGGTACCTATGTGCCTTCCTTTAGTTAGTATAGACTAACTTGGGTCTTATAACTATAACCGTTTGTTTTATCTCAATATCTCAAACGGTTTTTTAGTTATAGCCATTAGCGTCTGTACCCCTACGTACTCAGGTATCAACTTTTCACATGCTTAAAACTTTCTGTATTTCGAAATTTCACGCGGACAAAGTTACGAGCACTCCCAAGATAACATTTAATGAAATATTACATTTAAACAAAACTTTTTGTGGTGGTCATTGCTGGACTGAAAATAGTTTTAGTATAGATAGACTATAGATAAAGAGTAAGATTATTATGGCCTCTTGCCCAAATTCAATTTGTAAGTAGGTTTACCATGTTTGATTAAAAAAAAAATTGATAACCGCCGAATATTAATATCGATTTTCTGAGATTCGTAACTCGTAATTCCATACAATTTTATTATTATAATATTGTTGATCAAATATGTTCTCTCTTATTTCTGAACACGCCCGAATATTGTCCACTATACAATATCCCACACCCAACGACCCACACTTTGCCCACACCTGTGAATTGAGTGATGCCGTAACGGCCGTCGGCAGTCTACAATTTAATTTTAAATGTGCTTATATTTAGTTTATTAAAGTTTAACTGTAAATTAAATTATTATTTTATTGTTCCACGAAATTAATTTTATTTAAGGCATACAATTAAATAAAAAAAAAACAAGGAGAGTTGCCTACATTGCAAATTTTTTTTTTTTTTTAAATATCATTGATTGTGTAAAGCCTCCTTGGCCACTAGTAACTTATTTTGAAAAAAATGAGTCACAAAAGCATTGTCAACCTAGTATTGACGACAGACTGCATTTTATAAAAAGGTTTGTGAATGAAATAACTAAATGAAAATAACGAAATGCCGGTCGGCAACCTAAACTAAGCAACAGTATAAATTAAGATCTAAAACTTAAAAATAAATAAAATTGGAGTGTCCGTGATATTTAAATTAAATCAATAATTAAATGGAATATGCTTTTATTGTGACACCTAAACATATTCAAGCGTTTTAAAATTAATTGTCTGTGTGTCTGTCTGTCTGCGTTTTTTTTGTCGCGAATAGGCTTCGAAACCGCTGAACGCATTATGATGAAATTTTCAGGAATTGTAGAGAGTACACAAACACGACGGTTTTTTTAGTTATAGCCCTTAGCACGGACGATGTCGCGGCCACTCCCTGGTAAAGAATATAGTAAGTTTATACCTAATCGTAAGTTTTAACTACGTAACTTTTTTTAAATAATATATTTTTAGATAAACCATAACCAGGGTCAACAGTAAATTGATTATAAGTTACTTATTAATTTTGTTGTTGTAAGTATTTCCACTACAAATTCCAACACACCGATGGTATTGAATGATTATTTTACTTAACAAGGTGGGTTCACTTTTTATACTACTATGTGCTTACCCGGTACTTCATGTAGATTTTTGTAAAATCTAAAATGTTACAAAATCCTTGTAATTTTTTTGTAAGAAGGTAGGTATATATTATGTATTAAGTATATATAATTATGATAAAATTAAAGTTCTAATTGAACGAAACATTTTTGTTTTGTAATTCTGCAATCTCTCTCGGGAGGGTACTGGTTACACAGGTAACTACAGGTTTTGAGAAAAAACCTATCAGGCACCAGGCTATCTCAAAGTTAGGTTTTGGATTTATGTAATTTACCTCATATCTTATTAGCCCTAAATTTAAGACTTTTTGTGAGCGTAAATAAATTATTTTATGATCATTATTACTGTTAAGCATTGTATAAATAATTTAAAAAAAAAAAAACGCGAAAACAGTAATGAAGACTGAAATAATGTCACGCATGAAACTAAGCAATACCTACATAGTAGATATTTTAAAATAAAATCTGTATAGGAATAATATCAGCAGGCCTAGCCTCCAGTCTAATTGCAGTAATCCTTTAAATCCTTAAATTATACTAAGTAAGTAATAGTTTCTAATTTCACAAAAATGTATTTTCTTTAAAATTAGTGCTTTAAATTGGGGGAAATCCTCATAAGTATAATAATGTGGATACAAACCTAAGTACTTGTTATTCTAAAGTGAGCGGGCTGACGTCAATTCTTGCCTTAGAAATATTAGATCATAGAGTAGGGTTCAACAACACTATGAAACGATTTGCACGCGTTTGCATCTACTTATCAATTCGCTATCGATAGTGCATTGTGACTTATGCGGATTGTAATCATTCTTAGATAGCGAGTGCGTTTTCCTATCGTGTCATTTAAGTATAGCTAAGTTTTCCTTTGTCACCCAAAAAGGTTTATAATTTATACATAAGTATCTTGTCGTAATAAAACGTTCTTATAATCAGAGTATTTCCAACAATACTATTTATGCAATTTTTTTCCTATAGAAACCGTGAAAGCAACGACATCTTTTTCATGCTCAAGCCATGACATAATACGGCCAAATGTTTACACTTTTCGAAGGAGATAACAGGATTTTGTTAAATATTTACCTATTCTATTTTAATGTGGCGTTAATAACCATTTGTATTGCAAGATTAAAGTTTTTAGTAGCTGACGTATTTCATTTGATAGCAACATGCGAATTTGTGATTTTGAATATGCATAATCTAATAGGCGGTGAATGCACGAACGACCGGCGCGAGGCCGGCCGATCACCTCCCTTATGTAACCTGGCTACCGAACCATAAAGTGCAACGCCCACGTTCAAAATAAACAACAAATGGGTAAAACCTGTCCGCACCGTAGGTTTTTGATCTTGATGTGAATGCACTGCAGCAATAGCCAGTAAGTAAAAGGCTTATAGGTACCAAACACTGCCGCCCATAGACATTAGTGACGAACTTCGGATAGGACTGTGCGACGGACTGTTAGTTAGTTAGTCCTGTTAGTATTGGACGTCAGGAATAGGAAGTTATGGGAATATTAGTTGTTTAGTATTCGTTGGTAATAGGACTGTCGGGGTTAGAATTGTTAGTGTAAGTTAATCCTGTTACCTAGTAAATATCAGTAGTAATATCCTAGTTAGTAATCGTAACAGTTCGTCCTATTCGAAACTGGTAACAGATGCGTTGCTACCCCTATGACTGAGGTGGTCGCCTCTTGTGTATGTGTAACCAGCATTCCACACTTTTCCGAACGGAACACAATTGTTGAATAAACATTATTTCTACGGCACAAATGAGCATGGCGGTGGGTGCTACCGCTTCGAGCGAACCGCATAGGTTCTACCAACGGTACATAAGAGCTTAAACTAAAGTGCGACAAAGTTCGCTGTCCCAACAGCCAAAATGGGAACTCGCTTACTTTGTCATTGGAGCAGTCACTTATAGCTTATAGCTGTTAAAAATTAAACCTAGGCTTAGCGGGGACCGCTCGAAAAGTTGGGGATAAGGTATAAGAACGAAAATGCATTTTATCAATGCTTGGTTGGATATTATTAAAACAATTTTGTTTAATGACAATTTGAAAATTTGTTTTTTTTCGTAATATGGATACACAAAATCTAAGCACATATAATTTTTTTTTATTTGACACTACTTGGTCAGGAGAAAATGAAAAATCAAGTCTCATCACACTTGACCAAATCCTTTGCCAGACCATCTTCGACATTTATTGTTTCTGATTTTTCAAGTGGGGGTGGTAGGCCATATCCGAAACTACTAGGAATATCGAAAAACGTTGAAAGAAGTCCCGGGGCCGATTTTGATAAAAACTAAAACTGCGTCGTTACATTTATAGAAAAATACTAGCCGAAAATCACACCCGATGATTTTGAAAAATAATCACATTCTGTATTAATGCACTAATCGGTAGTCTCTTATAATCTCATGTTCTGGGAAGGAAAATGTTGATTTTAAGAAATTTTCTTTCACTTTCACACAATGACCTCTACTGACTTCCCACGGAACTTAAATAGTATGAAAATGTAAGAAAAGTACAAAAATTAACCTTTCCTTTAGTTTGCCAAACAGTATTGCTGCAGAGAAAATAATCCTGATAAGAATCAGGTCTTTGATCTTGATGGGAATGTACTGCTGCAATAGCCAATAAGTTTAAAGGGGCCAACCACTGCTGCACATAGACATGTGACAAACGTCGAATATGACTGTACGAAGAACTGTTAGTTATCCTGTTAATCATAGATTAGAGTTGGTTAGTCATAGGACTGAAGGACTGTAAGTGTGAGTTAGGTCCTGTTAGTAATCGTCCAGTTAGCATTTAATTTTGTCCTACTCGAAGCTGGTCACAAGTGCGTTGCTATCGCAGAGAACTGAGGCGACTGCCTCTTTTATTCGTGTAACCGGCATCCACACCTTGCCGACCAATTGTTGAAAAACAATTATTAAACGGCAGAAATGGGTGCGGCGCCGGCGGTGGTACCGCCCCGGGCGAACCGTATACAGTTTCACCACCTGGCCAACGGGCTGGATGTAAAGGTGCCCTCGCACAGCGCACACTGAAAGGTAATTTTCAGAAAATTACTCAAAATAAAACGAAAGTAATGCAAATAGAAAATGTATTAAAGATGTATGGCACAAATAATAGTTCTTAGTTCCTTCTTCCTCTGGCGTCCATTGTTATAACTTAATTATTAAATTAAGCCTATAACATAGGAAACAATGAGTTTTCAAAATTTGTATCAGATTATGCAGGCTATATTTTGACTTATAAGGTACTCTTCTCAAAATTCATTATATACCACAGATGGTTTTATTGAGTTAAAATAAAATTGTTTAACAGTATCACGTAATAGCATTCCAACTTTCCACTTTTTAAATGGGCACCAAAACGTGAGACACTTAATTTTGTGACGTCAGCCTTTTATGTAATTAAGTAAGATCATATGCAGTTATGCCAGCATGTTCCCTTATTTACAGGACGCGTGCATTTTTCGGGATAAACAGGCTATGTCACTGGCCATAAACTATCCGCATGAAAAGAATCACGTCAATCCGTCGCTCTGTTGCAGCATGAAAGAAGGACAAAACAAACACACCTTCACATGTATAATATTAGTAAGGATTAAGTAGTTGTAGTTCATAGTATCACTATTTTTATTTAATGAAGTGTATGGTGATGAAGCTGACAAAAGTGTATGGTACCAGGCTCAAGTCGGACTTTAAATTTAATCAGCTGAAAGTGATATAGGCTAAATGTAAACTTAAAAATACAAAATATTCCAATTTCACTTATTCAATTTAATTCAGGCAATTTTTATTATTTTTAAATTCTTTCCATTCATGCAATTTCAATTAATCATATTCATGCATCATATAATCAGATGACATCGTAATCTATTTGCTTAAGCTCTGTCGTTGAGGGTGGTATTAGGCGGAATTCAAATTAAACTTAAGTAAGTAGCTTTAACTTGAGCTAAACAAACACTTAAAAATGCAATAATAGGAGTAAATTGCCCTTATTTATAATAATTTAATGCCGCCACAAGAAGTAATCAGCTGACGTAAAACGGCATATTGCTAAGTTCCTTCGTAGCTAACCTCGCTGCCCGGTTCAACGTCATGTTGCAGTGTGTGTGCAACTCTTCTACGCGTTCGCTCTCTTTCCTGCTCCATTTCTTTTCCATAGCTGCCGAGAACGCCGTACATGAGAACGTGCACAGCAGACTTATGAGAACACAGACTCTCATTCTCAGAGCCTCGCTGGGCTGTTCTAGGAGTGTCATGAAGTGGAATTTGTTGTCGTCGAACAATATCTTCTCAACTACGTCCGCGTGCTCGGGCAAGTCTTGCAACACTGTTATGAGAACGCCTATGATGTTCAATCCTATACGAGGACCTTTGGCATCTGGAAAATTCAAAAAATCAATTAGAATGTAGTCTAATTTATTAAAGATGACTTTCTATAACTGAGATGCGTAAACTATTGATGGTATTGGAAAACAATCGAATATCCAGTGTAACCGCTAAAAGTGCTTAAACATTTTTTTCAAATTATGGGGCACACGTTGATCTGCCAATTTAAGTCGTTTTTGAAAGTAGAATACGATAGTTATGACATGTATGAAATCTTTGCTTACACAATTTCAGCAACTTGGTGAAGACGGGGTGCGCGTTGTACGCGGCCACGGCGGTCGCGAACTGGCGCACGGCGCGGCACGAGCGCGCGCACAGCCACGCGCACACCTCCATCATGCGACTAACGCCCTGGAACCTGAACACACACCACCGATTCTTATCATCATAATTTCATCATCATCACTGAACTGTTCAGTGTAGAACGTATGTGTGGAAATGAAACACAATATTTATATTTTAAAATGCAACGCTGTACGGTATCCAATCCAACAGTAGAGTTGTTGAAGACACCCGTTAGTTGAAAGCTGTCATCACACTTGTTAGAGCAGTACTCACGTCTTTGTCAGTATAGTATGTGTCCACATATTTATTATACGCTACAATAATATACATATTTACTTAAGTAAGAAGGGATGTTTAATTTGAATAGCCTTATTTTCCTGGATGGCCTTGTGCTAACAGACTTTATTCATTCTGTATTGTGCACAAGTAAAAATAAACGTTTTCAATAAGGAGAGGTGGTACTAAGGCGAGCTTATCTCCAGAAGAGAAATTTTTTTCTTATCTTTACATGTCTTTAAGGCTAATAACATCCTTTCCTTTTAGATCAATTTTCAACCATTTTAAACGTAACTAACTTAGAAAAGTCAGGGGGTACCTGGGACATGATTCCTTGACGACAGCAGTAAAAAAAACTGAATATTTTGTTATTTGAGACAAGTATTGTCAAGTAAAAAAATATTTGTATATAATTTATAGATATTACCTTTCCTCTGCCCCGTCATCGTTGTCTTTGCAGTCTTTCATTAACGTATTCACAGCCGCAACAAAATTGTACACCACCTTTGCTTCTAAATATACCTGCAAAGGAAAATAAAAAATGTATTTAGAATTATAAAATAATAAGAAAATATTTTCATAAGATGGTAAAACATGGTTTCAATTTCCTAGGTAACCGGCGACATGAAAACTCGAACGCGATGACGAAACTCTACCACACATAGCGTCCGAAATATGCGGCCGTAATTGATAACTACTATTAACATAGTCATATGCCAAATTGTTACGAATTTTTACTAACAAAAATTTTGGATTGTATCTGAAATAAAAAATATTGATTTATTGACTTAGTGAACTCCTTATCACGTCAACATTCATGCCATTCCATGCCAAGACAAGACGGATCTCTGCATTTGCATTTACATTTTATTTAAAGCTGAGCCAACTCCTATTTCTACATAAAGCCACTTAATATTTATTATATACTCAATATAAGTATTTGTTACCACTGTGCCTCAATTATATTATCTGTGTTTATTAAATGTTTATTTAACCCACTCCAAATTACTTTTGCAATCCCATGGCAATGGGCATATATGTACTGAACTGACCAAATTGTAACCACACATATGCAATAAAAAAAATAAAAAACATAAAAAATACATCAGCAGACGAACTCACGTCTTGTATGTTGAGCAGCGTGTGCCGCGGCAGCGCGTGCGAGAGCGCGGGCAGCGCGAGCAGCGCCGCGAGCGCGCCGCAAACGCGCGCGCCCCGCCCCCCACGCGCCGCGCTACCCACCACGCCTACTACCATGCTCACCTGCGGACGGTACACTGCAGCTGTAGGGATTTAAGCGAGTTGCACCACCGACTAGGTCTGAAAATGACGGCGGAAAACCGCTGGATCTAGAGGGCACAGGACCGGTTGGTAAGGCGTCAATTAGAAGAGGCCTGTGTCCAGCAGTGGACCCTTAAAGTCTGATGGAATTAATCTTCGACAGTGGTTACATGTACCATTAAAGTTTCATATGCATATGCACACACAGCAATTATATCTGTGTTTCGGTATAAACAGAATAGAAAGAAAGAAAAGTTTATTTCAAGCGTTATCATCGGATAAATAAAGTACAAAGAAAACAAGAGTTACTTATGAAACGTAAAAGCTGAACCTAAACATCAGTTATTTATAGTATCAGCTATACACCAAAAAATATCTATAAGTATACTGGGTATTGCTTTTTTATTCAGTGTGGCCCATTGTTATCCTTTAAGTTGACCTTTCAATGCACTTCTTAGCAACAGTAAATGTTTTGTGATTGCATGTGAAAGAAGAAAACAGCGTATCTCCATAGGAGACCGCATCTCTGTTCCGTGTTATGAACATTGTAATTTGATCTTATTACTTACCATATTCAGTTGTGTTAGCGATTCAACGTCGCCATCCATTACTTCTGTAATATTTGAATTTAAAAATGCTTCCCACTCTTCTAACTCGATAGTTGAGGGCTCTTTAACTGGAAAATAAATAATCGTCAATAATTTTTAGTATTGACCGTTAAGTTTATTTGACCCTTATTTCAAAGAATTTTCCTTACTATCTTGCTCTTTTTCATCAGGTTTGTCAATAATATCGTTGTTGGCAATATCCTTATCATTGGTTGTCTCTTCAATTACTTCACACTTTTCGATATCTTCGTCTTTATCCTCCTTATAATTTTTAACTTTTTCTGTGTCTACACTAGGTATTTCAATGGTTGGTTCACTGGTGCGCCGTTGACCATCGGATTTATTTCGGTCCCAGCTTTTACTGAAGTGGAATGACCGCTTAATACTCCGTGTCAATTTATTGCCGCCACTGCCGAATCTTAGTTTGTCTCTGGAAAATTGCAGCAATTTCTGCTTGTAAGAAGGAGGGACACTTTTGCTTAAACCTGAACTGACTTCACTGCTGCATTTTGTCGAACTTTTGGGATTCTCCAAGCTTTGTGAAGCAGTGTCCACTGATTTAGGTTTTGGGTTCGATTCTATTGGCGACTGTTCAGAAGCAACACTGATATCATCTTCCTTAGAGATAACTTTGACAGGATCATGTTTTTCTTCCTCAATTTTGTGCATTTTGTCTAAACCATGTTTATGGTTTGCGGCCATAAGTTGAGCCATATTTTTTTCGAGATTACATATTACTAGATTCGAATTATTTAACACATTAAATTCGTGTCTGAGTAGTTTGGCATTGGCTGCTGTTATTGGTTGAGATTGATCTTCGTCATCTGTTTTGAGGCTGTCTCTTACGCTAAAGGCACTTGTGGCTCGGACACTATCATCATCAGACATCGGAATACACTCCATAGCTTGCATTACTCGCACATTTCTTAAATCGTGCTCTCTTCCTTCAGGCTTGACAGGCTCAATTTCTGTTTTTCCTATCCTGTTAAAATAAATAGCTTTGAATATCCACTTAATAAGAAGTAAGATTATGGAAGTTCATTGTTTGAAAGTGATTGAGCTTACAAAACTTCAGAAAATGATGTGTTAGATATGTTCCAAAACTTTAGTTTCAAGCTTGTAAAGTTTTAAGCATAACTGACAAGTCACTTACTTTGTAGTGTTACTACTGATTTTCTCTTTTTGCAGTTGTTTGGCCTCTTGTTGACTGTGCGTCAGTGGTTTTGTAAAAGGTGATTCACTTTGTACATCCTCCGGTAATATTAGGATGTGTCCTACTACAAATGGATGTTCTAAAATTTCTGGCCAAGGCAATCTCTTTGCTGGGTCTTTGTGAAGCAAACCCTGTAATAAGTAAATTTTAGTTGTTATTCTATTATAAATACTTGAAACGCAAAATGTATATGCTATGCTGCTATGTAAAGTTATATGCTATGCTGACAAACATAAGTACTATATGGATTTGGATGAAACTTTTGGTCAAAATAATGATTTATCAAGGTAATATTTTCCGTAATTATTTATATGCAATATGAACACATAATCAGCTACATATTATTGTCTAGCTTGCCAGTCGATAACCTATCTAGCCATCCCCATTGGAACTGTTTGGTGGAGTCCAGCACCCTCATTTAGAAGAGGCTAAGCCTAGCCTTCCCTAATACCTCTTGGTTTCAAATATTGTTGACATGTAATTATTTTTGCCACTGAAAAACTGATGACCAATATTGAGTTGTGGCTTGCCAGAGAACCCCGTTATGATATAGAAATAAATTAATACATTTCTCTCTCATTTATTACTTACTCATTTTACAATATAATCTTGTAATTAATTACCTGTAAAAATGATCTAGCATCAGGGCTTATAAAAGTTGGCCATTGTACAGGCTTGTGCCGTATCATTCTCACCAGTTGCCATATTGACATGGTGCAGAATGGGGGCTGTCCAGCCATTAACTCATACACTATGCAGCCGAGTGACCACAAATCAGCCTGAAATGAAGACAAACATCAATCATATTTGGTAAAATAGTATGAGCTGTATAAATAGCCAATGTTGTAAAATATCACTGAAAAGTAAAGACTAAATTAGTATACAGAAATGAGGATATAACTGTTTAGCATAAATAGAATAATGTTCAAGGTTTGTGACAGATGTACCTGGGTGGCAGTGGATAGTTGGACTGCATGCCCGTTTACAATTCTCATCCCAAAAAAATAGGCACCAACACTGTTTTTCTTCAAAACATTACAGATTTTACCAACAATCCATGTAACATCAAATTAAAATAATATAGGAAGAATACAATGCTAGCAGGATGAAACAATTAATTACTTTAATAATTTATTTCCATCCATCAGCCTTTAGTGGTCCACTGCTGGATATAGCCTACCCCAATTGACGCCACACTGACCGTTCATGTGTCCTCTGACCCAGCAGTTTCCTACTGTTTTCTTCAGGTTGTCAGTCCACCTTGTCGAAAGGCAGAATCTGCTCTTTTTTACAAGGCGTAATCTCCATTCGAGGACCTTTATTTCCCACTTTACTTAGGTTACTTTATTTAGCTTGTAAATATTACCTGATGGTCATAAGGTTTTTCATCTATCAGCTCTGGAGCCATGTAGAGTGGAGTTCCCTTAATGGATGTTAGAATATGTGTTGTATTTGTCATGATGCGAGCAAGACCAAAGTCACACAGCTTAGCTTGTCCTGTACTATCTAGTAAGACATTCTGTGGCTTCAGATCTCTGTAACCATGGTTGATATTAGAATATAATTAGACAACCAAGCTATGACATAAAAATGTACAAATACTTTCAATATGTAGTAGAATCTGCATTCTACAGTTTAATTAGGGAGGGACCACCACCACATCCATTTCTTCAGTCAGGAAATTTAAATGATTGCACAGGTGTGTGGGTACTGGAACACTTATACAAAAGTCAAGTATTAGAACAAACCTATGCAAAACTCTATGTGAATGTAAGTAATACAATGCCGAAACCAAATCCCAAGTTATTTTCTTGACTTGTTCTTCTTTTAAACAGCCCTCTTTCGCTAGAATACCATGCAGTTCTTTCTCTGCATACTCTGTCACTACAACCAGTTCAGATTCTGTGTCGAAGCTGTCTATCATCCGAATAATGTTTGGGTGATTCAACTGCCGCTGGATGTCACATTCTTGCCTCAAACTTTTTAAATCTTTTGAAGAACGCCCTTTCTGTAATTTTATAGACTGCAATTATTCTTAATATTTCCAATTTAGCTTACAAGTATCATAACAGAATGTTTGAAATTAAAAACTTTAGAAGATAATAAATACTACTTTTGCCGTAAAGGAAAACAAACCTTTCGAATAACTTTAAGTGCTACAATAGCATCAGTATCTTTGTGCTTCGCTTTAAAAACTCGACCAAATGATCCCTCTCCGATAAATGATATTACAATATAACTATCCATAATGTAATACTTATTCGATTAGCAAAGTTTAGAACAATAAGACATTATTTATTTGCACTTATCAATATAAAAATAATGCCCGCATTTAAAATGAATAAATTGTCATACATACATTACGTCAACGTCATTGACACTTTGATATTGACAATGACAGCACAGGTTTATCACCCCGGAACCACAGACTAATAATTACAGTAAGATTATAGAATACAAAATAATGTTAAACTATGTTGTAAAGCGGCATCAAAGAGAGGTCGCAAGTAGTCAATTCAAGTTAAAACCAAAGACAAAAATAGAATAAGGCTAAGCAGATACCTACCGACCCGATCCAACCCGACAAAAGTAACAATTGAAATCGGGTGCATTAATTGTACTAATTGAAATCGAGAGGTTTATTCATTTATTACGTAAGACGTTTTTTGCCAGTTTTTGACTATGTAACATAAAATAAGAATCGGCTGACCCTCTCCCCCTCCCCTATTTAATAAATAATAATAATAAAATTCCTTAATAATAATAATAAAAAATGTTGTTTTTTTATTTTTCATAGAAACAAGTTTAGGAACGTTTGTTTTGTAGGTAGGCACTTACTAATCATTTTTATGTTTTGATAGTAATCAACTTTAGTTTTTTTTTAAGTTTTTCTTTGTCATTCTCTTTCTTAGACTAGATTTTGATCAGGCCAGTGGCTCAAAACCCACTCGGAAAATGGTTTGCGACTGGAACATCTCTGATTTGGGTCGCTTCTAGTTCCTCATTCAGGATAATGACATAACCTCGTCGAAGTCCACCCATAGAACATCAGCCCCGATGCGACATTTTGCCTCTCCTTGATGAAATGGCTAAAAGTTCTTGTTTTTCGATATTCGAAATATAGCCGTGAAGTTTTTTGTGAAGTTACGCAAAGTATTTCGAACATAATGAACAATTTTTTTCTTTACAGTCATTTAATACGAGCGCAAAGTAACTTTTAACTTTGATTATGACAGTTTTATTAACACATATCGTAGATAATAATATGTGTAAATAACGCGAATGACCGCCGCGGGCGTCTACTAGTGAAGAATAATGTTATTGGTAACTTAATAAGAACGAAGAATCGAGAAAAACGACATACAATACTTATGTCGAGCAGACGGGTTTTATCAATGCTTTGTTGTCTATCAGCTATTTATACCCGATAATCCGGCAACCAACTGTACGATATAAAGCTCACACTCGCGTAGGTATAAACTACGAAGATAAAGCAGCAACTGGGCTGTAGTATTGGATGAGAGAATTTATTTTACATTAAAACAAATTATCCCCGGCCGTGCACAGCTTTGTATACATACGAGACAGCGTGGGTGTGATTCGTGTAGATTAGCAAATTAGTTACTGGAATTTTTAGGTAATTACAAAGGTATTTAGCATTTTTATCTTCGGAAGATTCTTAAAAAGATAACGCACAACGTCCAAAACAAACAGTCTTAGGAGAAGTAGCCAGCAAATGAACATTTTGAATGGTTTTAATAATTTATTGGCGGTGCGTCTGCTCTAGTCGCTTGATGCTTTACGTAGATGAATGAAGTAATAAATTAGTTATCATTATTCCTGTACGTCTGTATGATACTTCATTTATCATTCGCCGTCACACCTACTTAGGTAGGTAGGTACCTACTTAATCCATGGCTTGATTTTAGGCTTAAAATAGTTAGGTAAGTGTGCATTAGGCATTAGCATAACTTTTTATAGGGTTGATTCTACCCTGTTATTTCCTTCTTTTCATCCCAGCCGGGCGATTTTTTTACATTGCGTATGTAAAAACACGTTGCGTATGCTACGACCCTTAGACTGATTATCCCCTGACTATATTTTTGTGTGTATGGCGGTGTTGCTTAACTTTATTGGAAAGTTAACTGCATTCATGAAATGCATGAAGAATTTAGAACACGGAATGCAAACGACGCAACTAAACGCGGCCCTGAGTCAGGAATACCTCATAGATAAAATAATGCAATGCGAACGCAAATTACGTGTCATATAAAAGCCTGTAATAAAATTTAATGAGACATTAAAATCGAGGTTTCGGCTTGCTTTTATTTTAAATACCAACTAAAATAAAATAAAGATGTGTTGTGATGTGACGTAGAGATCACATAGTAGATATACATACATATAGTAGATATCTCTAGTTCTTTTCCTCGTCCACATCAATATACCTATTCTGGTCATATATTTTGTCACAAACACTTCATTAAAAAACTTTTGTAACTACATATTTATATTTCATTAATATTAAAACAAAATTAAATGTAGTTGTTATATGTAAATTAAAATTTTATTTAGGTTATTCGAAATGCCTTCCGTGATTTTTAATAAGGGCCCTCAACATCCAAGACCAATTATGATTGTCGATCACAGCACGCACAAGGTTTATGTCTATATCAGCCACTGTTTTAATCAGGGATGCTTTGCGCAAGCTTTCCCCTCCAAATGTTGCCATATTTTGTAATCGAATGGGTTTAAGTCTGGGCTGGTCGTCGTGCATGATCAAGTCAATTCCAAGGGTTGTGTAGCCAGTTTTGTGTGCTCGCTGCCCGATGAGCTGACTCTGAATATTGTTGGATGAAATACCCATCGTCGATTTTCGAACATTGTTTGAATGAGAGGTTCCGAAATGTTTGTAAATGCGGTATTTTTGTATGCATAATCGCAATCGTTTTCACACCTCTTTCACAGAAAAACACTTCACGTAAGCCAAAATATGAGTGATATCCAATGGATAATGCCCACACAGAATCCTCGGCATACGCCTGCTTGCTTCTTCACTGCTATGGGCATAAAGAATATCGTTTTGTTTGTTGTAACATTCTTCAACGTTAAATTTTTTCTGTCTGAAAAAAGGATTTTGCATAATTTTTTACCCACGTACCGCCTTAACAAAGCCCGCAAATCACAAATCTCATAAAGTTCATTACCGATCGTTTTGAAATTTTTAATACAACGTTATTTATTCATATAAGTACGCACATGTTTTTATTTACTTACTACAAATATTTTAAAAAAAAAGTCAGGATCAAATTAATGTCAACATAAATTCAACGCGGACGAAGTCGCGAGTAACTGTGCTAGTCTATATAAAGAGAAATTTAAATGTTAATTTGTTCAAAATCTTAAATCTCGAAATCTTTTTACCAATTGTTTTTGAAATTTTTACACAAGGTTGCATTGAATACGGGCGATTTTTCATAATTTTTTTAATTTTCTAGCATTATCAAATTAAAACTTATTAGAAACGTGAGCTTTATCCATTTGACCAGACTTAGCCACATCAGAGCGTGGCGGGGCACAGCTAGTATGAAAATAATAATAATCGCAATAAAACATTATCAACTAAAGTGGTAAAATATAACGTTAGCTTATTGTTGATACGAGTACGTGACGAAATAGTGACAGGACACTCGGGATACAAAATAAAGGGAACCTATAGGCAAGTGATATAGCCGTTGAGGAGTGTACTAAATGAACAATGTGGCAACTGGCCATGAAATTACTGTCGCTTCAAAATACAAAATTGGTAATTTGTTTTGGCTTGTCAAAAAAGTAAATATCGAGTGCATTGACCTGAGGTCGAACAGATCATTATCAAGAATCTGTGCCAATTTTTCACAAGTATTATTCTTCCGATGAATGCCTAACGGTCTGTGACGGAATAAAGATGATTGATTTATTCTGAGACAGATTGGGTTTCCTTCGATTCTAAGTATTTAAAAGCAAATTTTTTCATGCGATCAAAGTAGCTAACTAAGCGTGTAAAAATCTCAAATAGGGCTGTAGGAAAAGAAATATTAACATAAGTTAGTAAAATAAATTTAAAAATGAGTAGGTACTTAATACTTATTGCAAAGCTTGTAGGTTTCAATGGTTTCATCTTTTTTGTCTATGTACGTTACAATAACGTACATTAGAAATATCACTTCATAATCATCAACAGATCACTGGCCTTATCTCAGAGCACGGATCTTATCTCAGAATGGTTAAGGCCATAGTCCACCCAGCTTGCCAAGTGCGGATTGGCGGACTTCACTCGCCTTTGAGAAAATGATGAGGAACTATCAGGAGTATCATGCATGCAGGTTTCTTCACCATGTTTCCCTTGATCGTTAAAGCAAGTTATATTAAATTTTATAAACGTACTACATA
>DWLO01000622.1:0-18912 GCA_018245335.1 Dalla quadristriga | reverse complement strand
TCGTGACCGTCCTAACGCCGTTCAGCCGCGTTCCCCGCAGACCCCTCGCCCACGGATACATTTGCGTCGCTAACGACCGGGACCAAGCTTTTTTTTTAAATTTTTATTTGAATAAGATAGTAAACGAGCATGCAGCTCCACTCATCCGCTGCCGTCCATGACATCTGTGACAAAACTTGAATAGGACCGTGAAAGGAACTGGGGATGTTAGTCCAGTTAGTATGAAATGTTAATAGTATGAATGTAAGTTGGTCAGTATTCGTTAGTATAAGGACTATGGGAGAATTTCTAAGCTGGCCACAGATGCGTTACTACTCTTGAGGACTAAGGTGGTCACCTCTTGTAAAAGTGTAGCCAACATCCACACCTTTCCGACCGAAACACAATTGTTGAGAAACAATTATTTCACGGCAGAACACCGCCCCCCGTCCGCCGCCTACAGGCCACATTCCCTGTATTTTTCCTATAATTCCATTTACACGTCATTTGTGTCGTCACGCCGCCGCGCCGTCTGTACGCGCTATAAGCGCGCTTACGCCTTTGAACGCATTTGAGCACGCTAATATAATCGATATTAGCAGCACAATTCGGACCTCAGTTCGGACCACAGCAATTGTCAAAGTTAACCTTTAAGTGACACATTCATATTTCTTTAAACAATTATTCTGTCAGTTGCTTTTATTATTGGTTTTGTTTGTATATACCTACTAACTTAATACTGTTAATTTAACTACTCGCATCGCAGTCATTAAAACAATGAGAGCATTTTTAGCAGAAGATAATCTATGTGCACAAAATTTGTTAAGACTAGTATCACATGGAAATGCAATTTTGGCAGAAATTTTAAGATTGGGAGATCATATACCTAAAACATATTTGTATGTCTCGTACTTATATTCCTCCAATCATTGGTGATAGTGATAGTGGTAGTGATCAAAACGTTTATTAAATGTGTATTCTTGTCTTGTTTTAGGTTAGATAATAAGGAGTTTCAGCAAAAGTATCAAGATGTCATCATGGATTTTAGTTATTTTAAATTATCTGATTCCCAGGAGAAAAAAATATGCACTAATGCGGTATGATTATTCTTATCTATCTTTTAATCATAATTTTCTCATAAGTAATGTGAGTAAACAAGTTTCCTTTTGATTTAATAAAATCAATTTTATTACTACATTAGTAGCCATATAATTAAGAGTTAATCTCCATTCATCCATCCATCCATCCATCAGCCTTTGAAAGTCCACTGCTGGACATAGGCCTTCCCTAATCGGCTCCACTCCGCACGGTCCTGTGCGCTCTGAATCCAGCGCCTTGCCGCTGTCTTCCTCAGGTCTTCAGTCCACCTTGGCGGACGATAAATATACTTTGCAACAATCCATAAGCAAAACCTATGATGGTGTATACTTTAGCTCGTGGATTGTTGCAACGATTTCCTCAAAGTAACACCTGATAAAATTAATTACAAGTACTCTGAATTAGGAATAGATATATGAAAAGAAATATGAGTTTTGAAATTTTTTTTTGTAAATGACAATAATAATATATTTGTATTATTATTGTCCTTTTTATTGTTATTCTTATTAATTGTAATTTTAAATGGTTAATATTTATTATATTAAATATAGTATTTGTATTATTTAGTATATTTAATATAATAAATTTCATTTTAGTGTTACACCTTTAACTTGCTGTGCACTTTGGCATAAGCTGTAAGAGTTAATAAAATGAAATGAAAATACATAGATACATATGATACATAGGTCACCTTTTGAATGTGTTCAGTGTTATGGTATAAAGTTTAGAAATTTGCAAATCAATGGCGTTACTAAAATCAATGCTGAATTATGCTGTGCAGACTTTTTGTAGAACACGTAAATATAAGTCAAGTAATAAATATTGTTGAATTCGTTCTAGTCTGCATACCAGTGTATTCATTACTCTCTATCCGGGGAACATATTTGGAACTTTTCCAAATGTGTATAGATTTCTTGTCATATTTTCAAAAAACATTTTGACTAGTCAATACCTTCGAATTATGTGCGTCGAGATATCTTAGGGGTTGATTAGGACAAAAACATTACATTAAATTAGAGACATACAACTGCTAATTTTTTCTTTCATATCCGCAAGTTGTCGCCCTCTGGTTGGGCACATTCAAAATGCTTCATACCATCATAAATCATAATTTTAAACATTGCAGTTTGTCACTTATTTCATACAACCAGTTTTTTCAAGTAAAGTTTTATTGTAAACTGTATATGAATGGGGATGGATAAATCCTCACTCTCACAAAATTTTATGTGTGTAACTCTTATACGCCAAAACGGCAATCATTTATAAAAAATAGCCAAAAAAAATTTGGTTGTCTGCTTCCTGCAGACATTTGCCACGCAAGAGGCTATAAGAATAATATAATGAAGACTTATATTACAGAAACTTCAGGACTTGGATGATGATCTCAAAGAAAAGTATTTGGAGCTAGTTACTCGTTTTTATTTGTTGTTTGAAAATATATACCAATACATAATTGATTTGAATACATTTATTGAACAATTGAGTGATGGTGCGTTTATACAACAAACTATTGACACTGTTATGAAAGATATAGAAGGAAAACAACTCCTGGTATGATATGATTTTTCTAAATACATTTACTTTTAAATATTTATTGGGTAAAATAACTTGGGTTTAAATAATACTTAAATTAAAAATATAATGTAATATGGGAGGGTTGAGGCGGCGTTTCCGATTCACATCTATGTAGTATAATTTGTTCCAGGATATGCTTGGTTTAGTTAATAATATATTGTCCAAAAAATATTGGTGTTGGGACGCTGTCGGTGACTGTATTGGAGGAAGCGAGACGATGCGACCACACCTATATCAGCCGCGTAACTGTCTTTGCCGACCGCCGCGGATGTAAAATAGATGGAAGTGCTCTATTGTATCCTCACATACTATCACTACGTGTGTGTGGCCAGCACACGTCTCCACTAGAGCACTTCCCAATGCTGACTGACTGCAGTGACGTTTGCAATACATGGCCATCCACAATACTGTAAATGCACATAAGGCTCTATCTCTTTGCATACTTAACCACAGCATCAAAAATAGTTTTAGTTCCCCCATTTTCTTGCTATCTGTAAATGTTGCCGGTCAAAATACTATTAAAAGTTTTCTGAGAACGATTTCTTGTGGCTACAATGGTCAATGTGGGCCCATTCAATGGCCCTTCCAGCCCCACCTCTAATATCCACCGTGTATAAATATAATACTATTGTGTTTTAGTGTGAGTCTGCCTACTTATATGGAGCAATGCTACTTCTGTGTGACTTATACATTCCGGGTCCTGTGAGAGAAAGGTTGTTGGTTGCATTTTACCGCTATAGCACAAGTCAGTCTCAATCCAATGTCGATGATGTGTGTAAATTGCTTCGAGACACTGGCTATGACCAACAACATAGCAAGAGGCCTATTGATTATCCTGTTGAATATTTCAGGTATTTATGCAAATGAGAATTTTCATTAAAAGTTTTGGCATGTCCCATTGTCTTATTGTTCGTAAATAATATTATATATGTCATTTGATTTTAATGTTTGTGTTTCGTGTGGAATTTATTTTAAATCAGATTGTCAGATCTCAATATAACTTGAATGCCCTATTTTAAGATTCTCATATTTCGCATTTATATCCCTTGCCCATTCTAAAATTTTCAACGATTGTAAAAGTCTAGGTAGACTTTTGAAAAATGGGCTTCGATGTCATTGTTGACAGTAAAATTACGGACATTTAAGACATATTTAAATTTTCATTTCAGTACCTAATTTATGATAGAATATAATAGCAATAATTGTTTTCGCCTTTTTTTATCTATCAAAAACTAGATACTTATATGAAAACTAAAATGTCCGTAATTTTATTGTGAACCATTGTTGATAATATAACGAAGCATATTTTTCAAAAGTAAGTATACCCAGACTTTTACAATCGTTGACAATGTTAGAATCTGCGAGCGAGGTAGATGCGAAATGTAATAGCCCACTTAAGTAATCTGATAATAAAAGTGGAAATGACATAAAATACAATGAAATGTACCTATAGATAGTGTACACCGAGCTACATTGGTGTTATAGTAACATTCAAATTGTTAAATACACTAAAGAACCACTGATTTTACCTCTTTTTTTCAGCCGTGTATTAATAAATCCTGATTTTATAGAAAAAGTTGTAGGGAAATTAAGATCAGAAGATATATACAATCAATTGTCTGTTTATACAATTCCAGAGCATCAGTCGTCCGCCTTAGCCACACAAGCCAGCATGCTAGTAATTTGTTTATTTTTCACACCTCATTATTTACATACAGACACTTCAAAAATGCGCGAAATAGCTGACAAGTTTTTTCCATGCAATTGGATAGTACCTATTTATATGGGAGTAACCATTAATGTTATGGACTACTGGGAAAGTTTTAAGGCTGCTAAGAATTCTCTTAGTAATACATGTAATAGCAAAATTGTAAAAGATATATTTGCTAAACGTGGCAGTTCAGTAACAGTTCTGATTAATAAGACTCATCAACTGCTAAAGGAAGGTGTTTTGACAGATGATTTTGTATTAGACAACATAAATAAAATATTGAATGTAATTTTGAATTCTAATCATGTTCTACGTTGGCTTTTATTACATAACAGTGATGTTATATTTTTTGACAATAACAAAAAAAGTAAGCTACTAAAAGAACTAGTGCTGAAAGAATCGAATTACGACCCATTAAAGTTATTAGAATTGCTCATTACTACAGCTGAACTTGAACTCAAAGTAAGAGAGTTTTTAAAACAGTTGTTGGAAAACAGGAACCAGTGTTGGAATACTAACAAGAATATAGCCTTAGAAGCTGTGAATAGCTTGTCAGAATTATTTTCTGGATCAACCCCATTTACAAAAGTATCAGAAAATGAACAGCTTAAACTCTGGTTTGAAAATATAGCAAAACAGATTTCATCAATAACGGGTATTACATCAAAATCAGTAAAAAAGGTCACACAACTGATCCAAGTATTGGATGAAGTAGAAGAATTTCATGGTATGAAGGGCACAACAACAGTGGTTCAACTTCTATCTGACAGCAAAGAAGCATTAAAAAATGTTTTAAGAGCTGCTTCATTGAAAGAGGATTCATTGGTTACTTTGGAAACAGTAGCAGACTTTAGCTATGCATGGTGCACAATTGACTTATATACTAAATACATGCAGGATAGTATCAAAGATAACCCTTCAGTTACAAGCAGGCTCAGAGCACTGTTCTTGAAACTGGCAAGTGCCATGGAGATACCATTACTCAGAATAAATCAAGCTCAGAGTGATGATTTAGTTTCAGTATCTCAATACTATAGTAATGAATTGATAAAATATATTCAGAAAGTCTTGCAAATTATCCCAGAAATGGTTTTCAACATAGTTGAGAAGATAATAGAACTACAAACGTGGACTATTAAAGAAGTGCCCACAAGAATAGACAAGGAAAAGTTAAGAGATTATGCACAATTAGATTATAGAATGGAAGTAGCGAAATTAACACACTCAGCCTCGACATTTACCACAGGTATTTAATATACGTCTGCATAAATCAAATAGTTAGGTACCTAAATTTAATTTATTTAACAGTAATTATTCACTATATGCAGTATTATGTGGTGAGAGTAATGAAGCCAAATCTGATAGATACCTAGTTGTAATATTGATCACTAGAATTATTAAGCTCGGTGATATTGATATAAGTTTAAATATATTTTTAAGGTATTTTGGATATGCGTTCTACACTTGTTGGAGTTATAAGAGTAGATCCAGCTGAATTGTTAGAAGAGGGGCTATTAAAAGAACTGGATAGGCATATAAGCAAGAAGTTTGTGGAATTCTTAGAGCCACCATTAAAGAAATCTCAAAGTTTACTTCCAAGGTTACAAAAGCTAGCTGAGAGTATGGATGGTTATAAAAGATCTTTGGAATACATTCAAGATTACATAAATATCCATGGATTGAGAATTTGGCAAAAACAGGTAAGTATGAGAGTTATTCTTCGTACTCCATTGCAACTGAAAACAAAACCAGTAAATTTGAGAATCACCATCTCTTTGAAGTACGATTTAAACATTTATTTTTCAGGTATCTGCAATAATAAATGAAAGCGTCGCTAAGGAAGTGAGTTTAAGGAAGGGGGCTACACTGTATGGTCCTTCAGCTGGCTTCATGGGAAGTTTAGCTCGACAGATAGCTCAATTAACTGACTCAAGGTATGGTTCAGGATAGGATCCTTTAAATACATACATGTACCTACTTATATATATCATTTTTCCCTGCGTGCATTGACAGGGCTGTGTAAAGCGTTTGGATGTGGTGATATATTTTATTTAATTGAGAATAGGTATACAGTTTTTACCATAATTTCTTATAGCTTAAAAATACCAGCTTGCATTTCTGAGGTAAGTAATCATAAAACACATTTTATTTCAGAAAAATCGACTAAATTTTTTATGCGCTTTCAGGCATCTGTATCTGCTGGCATATTACGCAAACTTAATAGTTAAGGAATACAATTAAAATAAAATAAATTATTATAATAAAAATAAAATAAAATAAATTATTAATTATTATATTAATTAAAATTAAATTTAAAATTGCGAAACGCAACGCCATGTTTAAATCGAAACGTGACGTCATCAGCGATGTCAATTTGTGTAGACGTTAGTATGGGGAGTTGTGTGTGTTACGATTTTAGGGTCTAGTGACATCCTTCTAACCGCGCGAAAAATGGCGGCGTTTAAAATATTTTTTTAAAATGAATTTGAAACATTTCCAACATTATTTATACTTATTACTATTTTATAACGATGTAATCAGTGAATTAAAAATATTTTTAAAAAACATGCATTTATCCCATTGTTTGCTTTTGTGTGTATGTATATAGCAAAAAAAAACATCGATACTTACCAATATTACGAATTAATTTTGGTTGAATTTGCTGTGATCGTGGTTATAATAGCATAGTAACTTACCGTTGAGTTGGCTTTCTTTCATCTCTAGTATCTTAAATGGTTGTAGAATTATTATCATAAAGGTACTACTACTTACATCTCGATGCCAACTGGAGTGAGAAAACTAATTCGATTTTCGGCTTTCAGGTAATAAATATCATATCCAAGTGAACTGCTCAATACTGACTAGGATAATGTATACTAACAAGTCCTTTTTTCATTATAAACAAAACTTAACATTGAGAGTCATGACAGTCCAATTCCTACAGCCTTACTCAATTGATACAGGTGTTCATGGGCGGCAGTGGACTGAGACCAGTTTACCGGTTTGCTTTGATCACAAAAAATTTTTTTTTTTTAGGATAAGCATATACGTCAACATATGTGCAGCGTGGTTTGATGCGAAAAATCAAAACGAAATCGTAAACACTAAAACATTCTCCAAATTAAATGATGCTATTGGAGTAGTTGGTCTGCATGGCTTGGACACGTTGTATGGTTACATGATTAAAAATCAGCTGCAAAATTTGCAAAATGTACTTGGAAGCCACCAAGAAAAGATCGTTGTTAGTAAGTCGAGTATTGAGCTGAAAGATATAGAGCAAGTTATCCTAAAAAACGCAAAAATACTCCAGCAATATGTTGATATACTACTACTTATAGGATCCTTGCAACTGATCCGGAAACATATTGCTTACCAGCTGAATACCACATGTAAATTTGATTCTGCTCATCTGGAAGCTTCACTAAGAACTTTAAATGAGTAAGATACATATTTAATTTACATACATAATGAATAACTTCTTTCATGCCAATTTAGGATAAGGGTATTAATTTCTTTTTTATCACAGGTCTTTTCTAAACGAATTGAAAAATTCCAAAACATCAGAATCTAAAGTGCCTACGACGCTTATAAATGAATTGGAAGAGTATTTGGTAAGATGTGGAATAAGTGAACCATTTGAGAAAATGTACATAAGAAATGCAAAGGAATTTTTAAATGCAGACATAGGCAGAATATTAGCTATTGTGCTGATTTCTCAATTACCCAAACTACAAGTATGCCATACGACTGGTAAATATAAAGTCTTGCTTTATAATAGTACTTCAATCGTTAAGTATATTATTATACTCCTCCCATACAAAACCGGCGCGGTGCAGCTCGTGGTATTTTATGTCCTCATTGACTTCAACACTACAATGATAAAAGATTAAAAATAATATAATTGGGTACTTAAATACTATTGCAGTCCACGTCGTCCGAAATACTGATAACCGATGGGAAGGAAAGGTCCCAAAACAAACTATTTCACAGTTTGACAGAAGGAAGAAAAGATTGTTTAATGATTAATTTATTAAATAAGAAAATAAAAAAAGAATGGAGACCACGACGAAAAAGGAGCACAGGCCACCCTTCGACATCGTGGACTGACGACCTGAAGAAAACAACGGGAAACCGCTGAATTCAGAGGACACAGGAACGGTCGGAGTGGCATCACTTAGGGGAGGAGTATATCTAGCAGTGATCTCCTAAAGGATCCTCAGATGGATGGATGGATTCATTAATCTAAATCTAAATTAGATAATTTAAGTATTTAAGCGTTTACACGTTGCGCATCCCTGTCCCTCGTACATTCTACATTTTCGATGCTTTGATTATTTAAATAATAATAACGGACTACCCACCATCGCCGGACGGCTTGAATCGATCAGATTAACACCGCGCGCGCGGTAGGGATCGTAGGAAATTTTCTCATTCCCATTCATTGTTTACCCAATCTCAATGAATTACAGGTGACCTAATAGCAAAAAGACCCGGAGATAACCTCGACGGCTATCCTCTTTTAGTAGGATGTTACACAGTTTTGCATCAAACAAAAACGAATAATGTGGAAATTTTCATCAACTTCATGTGCAAATATGTCAAAATGCTGTCGCTGAACAGGTATAATAATAATGTTACGCATCTGGAACTGAGTTCTGTATAAAATCCTAGATATTTTGACGAAATCTGTATACATTCACTATGTAGCCATCTTGTTAGTTTGCTCAATAATTTATTAAATTGTTTTTTCAGGTTAAAATCAAATGAACCTCAAAATGAAAGTATCCAAATAGTGAGAATCCTTCTATTGTTCTGTGAAACATTTAATTATCCTTTTACTGCTTTAGAGGATAAACTACCTTTCGCTCTTCTGACTATGACAATACAAAAGTAATGAAAAAATACAGTCATAGTACAAGTCGACTATTACAGTTTGACAATTTTTAAGCCATAGATGAACTGTTCTGATAATTTTATAATCAATAAAGATATGAAACAGGCATATAGACTAGAATTAAGATAAAAACTTTTTGAATAAAATAGAATGTATCTAAAAATTTGTTATGGATCTATGTTATTAAAAATAAACCTAACATCTGTTGTTTTGATTAACTCTTCAAAGCAATAACACCATGCTATTGAAATGAGAATTGCATAATATATCTAAGCTAACACTATTAGGACTATCTATCAAACCCTCATACAGTCCTATTCGAAGTTTGTCACATATGGCTATGGGCGGCAGTGGATGATGGGACTGAATGCCAGTTTCCTAAAAACAGTTCCCCGAACATTTGTATAGCCAGTGGCATAGTACGTATGGTAAGTTAGGTACTTCACAGTAATTACTGAACCAGAACACCACCAAGTAGTTAACTATTGATACAATGTATCGATATTTATTTCCTGCTATAGTGCAGTGCAGTGCAGTGCAGTGGGAATTCGAAAATTCTCAGTCCACCCACCAGTGGGTGAGCCGGTGGGTGGACGTCATGCACCCAAAAGAATAAGTACAAAAATTATGACAATAAAGTGCAATCGGTAATATTTGACTTTACACTCCATTTATTAGGAACATAAATGGTGTATAATATAAGAATGTGGTTTAACCCGTTGATCCCGCCGAAACACAGCGTATGTGATCGCAATGCGAAGCCACGTCACCGCCTCGCACGCACACGGTGTGTTTGAAATAATTCGGCCGGGACGAAAGTGCTAAGAAGTATTGTTACTGTACACACTCATACTACCATTGCAATTTTATGTTTGTACAAAATACCATGTTAAATTAATCTTACTTAGAACATTGTGAAATACATAAGTGCAATATATATTACGAACTTATCATCATAATAAATACTATACATTGTTGCGGGTCAGCCTGTGTAATAAGGTTTTTCATAGAAACTATACAAATGGCCAACATGTTACAAGATTCCTGCATTTCACATTGCAATGCATATCATGATTGCCACATAAAGACTCCTAATAATATGATCTGCTGTATGTTTATACTGTACTATTATTATCGATAGTTTTGCCTAGCTAATTCTGGATTGAATTGAGAATTGTATTTGGGTGTGATTCGATTTACTTTTTCTTCATTAGAATTAGGGGTTCCCCCATGGAGCTGGGTTAAAAAGATTTCAGTTTTCTGCTTCTCTTGCTGTTCACGTTTAAGACGCGCTTCTCTTAACTTTTGCAATTTATTATCTTTAACTCTCTTGTGTTTTGACTTCTTACTGGCATTCATTTCTTCGATTAAAACAATTTTTGGGTTAGTGTTACAGTTTGTTTGTTTTTCTGCAGGACTTACCTTTCCTTCGCAATATTGTTTAAAATTGTTAATGGGATCGTGACGTTGTTTTAGCTTCCAATCAATTTCACCATCTTTTTCATCCAACTCCCTTTTCTTGGGTATACCATCCTTATCCTTAAGGACCAATTTGTCATATGTGTCTTTTACATCTGCAGACCGTGTGAATCTTGATGGTTGTGGAAGAACTTCATACCAATTTTTCTTACCAAGTACTTCATTTGTGTCCTGGCCAAGATATGTAAGGTATCCAATCTTTTTTTCATACTCTTCTTTCTTTTCTTTATCTTCTTTATCATGCTCTTTATTTGTGGCTGTGGTGGCATGTTCTAAATCTTCAAACAAGTTGACATGCTTCAAAGGAGATGGAATTTCTCCTTTTAGTTTTTCAATATCAATGTCAAGTTCAATTAATCTCTGCTTGCTTTTATTTTTCATTAACTGAAGCCGGGCTTCTCGGTTAGCATTTTCAATCCTTGACTGTTCCTCCTTTTCTTTTTCAGCTGCTTCTGCTTCATCTTTTCTTACTCTTGCAATATTTTCCTTGGTTCTTACATGCCATCTGTAAAATAAAACAATTGCAGATTATTTATGGGGACACTACTTCACATGATTATCTAATTATTATTATAGTAACATAAAATGGCCTTATAAGTGTAAACATACCGCTTCTTTGGAAGTATATTCATGGTCCTTTAATAAATAAATACCCTTACACACTTATAGAAAGAAAGCAACCGTAGATTGTCGTAAATATCTAACAAAGAGATAATTAGGAATTGGTAAATCAGAATACATATAATTTTGAACAACTTCATCAACACAATATGAGAAAGCAGCTCATGTCACTTCACTGCTCATGTGACTTGACACTTGACAGTCGGTATTGAGTGGGTCACAGAATAATAAGTGCAAGATTAGGTATTCAGATTCACAGTATGTCACAAATAATATATATGGAATACCTGCAGATAACTAAAGCAACAGTCCTGGACACGGTGACACGTATATTGTGCATAAAAGCATAAAAATATTAATTTCACAATTTATATCTTTTCCACAAAACATTTTAACTGCCAATTAAAACTATGACAATCCTTGGACTATACAGTGCTATGATAATCTGAAAAATAAAATCGACCGTCTTCCCAACGACGTTGACGGCCACTTATCCAGCTAGTCTGGTAGTAAGTTAAGCAGTCGCTGTATCCTCTTTGCAACTAACTCAGCTCGACGTGAGGAGCCGAACTACGTCAGGTTCCCAGTCCTCAAAGTGACCCGCTAACGTGGGAAGGACGTTTGGGTAAACCGACTTCAACGTGGGCGAGAGGCAGTGACATATGGGGCGGTGGTTTGAGGTGCTGTTGCGACCGAGATTATAAGGGTCATAATTACACTTTTCACACTGCCAACAATAAAAACTATGCTGTCTCATGAGCGGCCACGCCTTGGCTTTATCTATTAGAACTATATCTATGGCCTTTATCCAACAAAGTGCTTTGTTTGAAATGTTTATCTGTTGGACGCTCAGGATGGACGACTAAATTTGTATTATCATTATATTATTATTTTGATCACAAGGCGTACGACATGGTCTAAGATCAAATAGGAATTTTTGGATATTTTTAGGTTGGGTTTTTATTTAACAATGGTAACATTGGTTTGCGTCGAAGAAAGTGGCCTGGCAAGTGGCAATGGCAACCCTTATTTGTGACTTGAAATGGACGGACGCGCATTGATAAAAAAATCTAATTTATATTGAGTTCAGAAGCTTGTTTTTGTTTTGTTTTACCTATTTTAGAAACCTAGTTCGTATTGTGTTTAAGAGTAACCTAATTTTATATGACAATGTAACCATAAAAGTTGCCAATAGAACATCTCAATTGCGATTCTTTGATTTATTTATCAACAATAGGTTATCCTTCAATTGATTTACAAGTGGAAATAGAGTTGGAGCCTTCTAAGTGATAGTAAAATGGAAGCTATCGAAGAACATCTCACTGATCGACCTGTAACTGAGTTTATTAAGTCTAATAATGCAGTTGAAAATGAAAACGCAGCAGTAGCTGTGACGGCGGATATATGTCACAAATCGAACGGTGTCGCCGAGATAGGAGAAGCGGGTCAACCCGAGGCGGCCGCCGGTGCTAACGAGCCAGACGTTCTTTCAGAAACTGAGATTGCTCAAAACGCTACCACGCTTACTGAAGCCACTTCTGATTCCACAGCACCAAGTGAAATTGTTGTATCCACAGAAGTTGATATTTCTGCTCATAAAAATGAGGGGACAGTCATAATCGAGAGTTCTCCTGAATGTCAACAGAAAGACCAAGATATCAGTACCCAGGTGGCATGCGAAGTGGTCACAGAAGTGATAATTGATCATGAAATAGAGAAAACAGTGTGTCATGAAGTTGATATTATTGATGTTGGAGTTCTAGAAACTTCATCTGATGACACACCAAAATTTAAGACTGAAATATTAATTGAAGCTAATGATTGTGCGGTAGACACACCTGAAAAGACGTCAACTGATGGAGATGAACAGGACACACCTAATAATATTCTAAGCGAACTAGGCGAAAGTATGGACTTAGAAGTTCTACGTTCTTCAGATGTTACAGAAACATCTGAAAATAACAACAGTTCAGTGCGACAAGTATTTAACAAAGAGGAGTTGTTAGACATTTTGGAGGGGAATGATGTTGAGCCTGGTCCTCCTATTCCTGCCACAGAGGTAAAACAGATTTCTCTTGAAGCTTCTAATGAAAAAAAGTTGGCCTTGCAACAACTTTCAAGACTGAAAAGTGAAAAAAGAAGATATAGAGGTAGTCCAATACGTGTGGTCAAAGTAAAAAAAGAAAACAAAGATGCAGAAAAGGACGCCAAATGCGTAGACAGTGAGGACCTGGGTCAAAAGAAAAAAACAAATCAAGGACAATCACAACAAATTGCAGACAGTGATAAACAGAGCAACAGTGACGATAAAGTCAGTAAAGAGAAGAAAAAATTAGACCAAGCTCCAACTGGTAAAAGTGCAGGTATTGAAGTTCAGGGTGAGAGTATAATTAAAAAGAAAAAGCTTATTAAAGATGATGCTAAAGCAGGCAATATTGTAAATGTACTAGTGATGGATTGGGATGACGAAGAACAGGATCTCAATGAATCGGAACAGCCTAATGAAATCATAGAAGAGGGTGAGACTTTACTAAATGAAACTGAAACACTTAAAAATAAGCAAGAAGAAATTGTAAATGAGGAAAAACCCTCAGAAAGAACTTCCGAAGATTCAGCACCTAGTGAGGATCAGACTCAAAAAAGCAAATCTGGGGATGAAAATCAACCTCAACGTAGATTGGGAAGAGTCATTAAGAAAAAAGTTATATTTGATCCAGATAATCCAGATACATTTACAAAAACTAAAGCTAAGAATAGAGAACTGGTAAAAGACCAGATTGTTAAGGAACAACCACCATCTAAGAAAGGCAAACTTGAGCAAACTCCAATGAGATCCAAATCTAAGTCCCCCATGTCAAACTTGCAGTGGAAAAAGCCTTCCGCTAAAAATAATAAACAAAATAAGAGGTTGACAGAAGTGGATAGATTATTAATGGATGAAGGAGCTGTTAACATGATATATCAACTGACCCCGGAAGCCCCAAAAGGTAAAAAAAGTAGAGAAACTAAAGCAGAGTTCATTAAAAAGATTCAAAGTTCAACACCTGACAGTAAAGAGATGAAATTTAGAGAAAGAAAAAAGGAAAGTCTCAAGTATGAGGATGGCGAAGCCAAAAGGATTTTAGGTGTAAAACACAGGGTATCTTTGAATAATTCAATTAAATCTCCTTCAGTCAGTGAAGATTTCGAAACTCATAGTGCTGATGATTCTATAATTTATCGACGTCATTCTTCAAGCTCCTATTCAAGCAGCTGCATGAGCCCACGACGGCTGAGTGACGTAGACTCCTGTTCTGCACAAAGTAATACTCGAGTATCCCAGCCACCATCAGATAACCAAAGTCAGGGTACAGCTTGTGTTGGCAAATCTGATCAGGGACCCGATGTTTTTATGTCTGACAGTGTAAATAAATCTAGCAGTGAGATAATAAATAAAGATGATTACCTTTCAATAAAAGAAAAGCTTAATTCTAAGCTTTCATTGGCTCTTAACAAAAGAAAACGGGAAAGTAATAAAACTGAGAAGCCTTTAAAACTTAAGAAAGTCAGTAGAAATGAGGAGAATATTACAAAGAGCTTAGGTGAATTTAAACATGTCTCAATTAAAATTAATCAAAGATTAGCAGAAATATTCATAGAAAATTCAGGGGTGAAATATAATATTGAGGTATGATCAATCATCGTTTGTATTATATAATCTGTTGGTGTAGTTATATTCAAGTGTGTTAGTTTTATTTACTAAGATGTGTTGCAATCTTTGCACAGACCTCTTCTATTTAATAATGATACAAATTTACAGGTTCTGAAGGAAGTTGAGCAAGCATTGGCTTTCATAAATAGCATAAAAGAAACGTCAGTAACATTGCTTACATCTGCGTGTGGCACACTTTGTTCATTGTTAGATATTAAGAATCTGATCGAGGAAGACAAAACAAAGAGGGCAAATAATGCACTGGAATTAGCAGAAACCATAAGGTAAATACTGCTTATGTTTGTTAGTTCATTTATTAGTAATGGTGTCACATTTCACAATTTACACAAGACCTCATGAAACAATATACACATAGGCTTCAAGAATTGCCTTTGTTCAACATAGCTGGAACAACCAATCCATCCCTGATAACGATGGAACACTTATAAATAAATAATTAAAAATTTCGAAAAAATTATTGTAATAAAATAATCTTCCCATTTGATCTTGAGGGTCCATAGCATACCTGTTGTATTAAGACAAAGTTAACTCGTGATATGAAATTATCTGACTTTAAACGATGACTTCAGAAATTTAATTTAATGTCACAATGTGTTTAGAAATAAGTTACTGTAGTGTATGGCGGTATGTAAATGAAGTATAAAACAAAGTAACACCTTTGTTTTGCTTGCATACAAATACTGTAAGGTTTACTTATTCCTGAAATGCTAACCCTACCTATGTAAACCTTCTTTGCAGGTTAGTTTACATGTTTCCAAGTTAGTTAACATTATTTTTCTGTTCCTGAGATGAAACTTTACATCTAAATACCTGTTGTATTAGTGGACATTAAATCTTATTAAATATGTTCTTTCATATTTCAAAAATATTGTAGCTTCCAGACTTTAACATTGGACAATGCAACAGAATTTTGGTCACAGCAAATGTCATCTATATTTCGTTTGATTTACCTACTTATTTTAATATGTTAACAAATTTTTTTTACGGTTTAATAGTAATTGATGTTCACAATCACAATTTCAAAACCAAACCCATAGTAGGTAGACACACAAATGCCAGTTCTAAGCTCTTAAGATTAACGTTAATTTCAGATTTAAAGCACCTAAAAAACGGCTATTACTGACGTGAAACAAAATAACTACCTAGACTGTATTTAATAATGTATGTAATAAGAACTTTACTAAGATGTTGCTCATTGATTGCAGGTCGCTGTTATTGTCAGTGCACAAGCACAGCAAGTTGGTGTGCGTGGCGGTGGCTGGGGGATGCAGTGGCGTGGGGTTGGCGGTCGCAGCACTGGCAGACATGGTCATCGCGTCCGAGCGCGCGACTTTCGAGCTCGCGGGCCGCGCGGGTACCCCGCGGCACGGTGCCGCTGCGCTTACGGCTCGCTGCAGGCTCCCACACTCTATGGTTAATTTCATATTCAATTTAAGTCACTCCAAGTCCAAACACACAGTTGCTTCCTCTGCTCTACGATAAATCTTGCTCTGAATACTCCCTTGCACTACTTAACCTTTTATAATAAATCCTTCTCCGTCACTGCTGTCCGTTTATAGAAATTTCCAGAGCAAATTTTGATTTTGATGTTGATTTAGCTGAAAAGTACTTTTCTTATTTTGTGCGTAAGTTTCTGTTGTTAAGTACTATGTTTGTGTTTGTTTTCCTTTTTGTGTATAATAAAGAATTTATCTATCTATCTTTCGTGACTGCTGTAAGTAACAATGAGCTGGGGAATCCTAAGGCCTCATTCATAGACACTGCGTTTACCGACATTGCGAGCAGCTATCGGAGGTTGCAAGCAAAAAAAAATTAGTACACAGAGGCCTCGTGATACGATTACGATAATATTCGAAATTTGAAATACGATTTATTTAATACAATTTATTTTAAAGTTGTTGGTTAATATAGTCAACTTTGTAATCAGAATTCAATAATAATAAATATTCAATTTCAGGTGACTGATTTGATTTTATTCGGACGGCAACTGTCTGCTTCGGAGGCTTTACAAGGCGGTCTTGTGAGCAGAGTCCTGTGGCCAGACCGGTTCACTGAGCAGGTTTACGGCATCGCGAAGGACTTCGCAGCAGAACCGGCGCCAGTATGTACAATGAGATTGAATTTAAAAAGATCTTGTTAAATTGTCTTGCATGTTGAAAAACAGTTTAAATTTTTTTTTCGGATGGACACTTGCTGTTGCGTGTTAAAGAGCTCAGGCAGTTGAATATAACACAGGTAGCTCCAGATCCGTTAGTTAATAATCTTCATAACTGTAGTCGTCACTGATTGGCTGACAATATGCTCTCCATCCTTTGCCCCTATATAGCAACTCCGATATTTGAAGATGCGTGATTCCACCGTTATGCACACAGATATGGTTTCGAGGACACAAGCAGGACTGATACAATGAACTCAAATCGTAATTAACGTTGCCACAGAAATCTCCATATTTACAGGGTGGTAACGAGGAGCATTTGTATTTGTGCATGGTCTTTTGTTCTTCGTTTTCCGTTGTGTTGACCAGTTTCCAGTAATTTGGGTAATGACACCGACAAGTCAAGGTGATCTTTGGTGGAATCAGTTGAATGCCCCTGTGGTGCATTTCCTCAAGTTCGTCTGGGTTCATGCGTTCATATGGTGAGTCTACGGTGAGGGGTGCATCGTGGATCGAACATTCTTGCCAGTCGGTAACCGGTTGACAGAACTGTAATGTAATAAATCAATATATTATTATAAATTTCTTATAGTGGAATATTGCTATATGAAGATATTCATATCAAGTCTTTCAGCCATTCATACTAACGAATGTGCTGCTACTAAGTGTGCGCTTAAATGGTTATAGTTGGGTGTTTGTGTATTTGGGTGTATATTACTATAGCAGCGAGGTTTGGTAAAGGTAAAATTACAGGCGCGATCCTGCTTTCAGCACGAAGGCTCTATCCCTGAATACACGCGCAGCCTGCTCCGACGATTCGCTCATGTATCTCAACGTTGCGTGTAGTATCGCTGTGCGTATTAAAAGTGACACTCAGCCGCGTAGTTTCATGGCGTAAGCGGGAGATGGGACAAGAGGAGTGGCGAGACGAGTTCATGCTGTGTTACAGACGTAGGTTAATATTCGTGCACAGCATGTGCACACACAGCCACGTAGCTACGATGAGCCGCGTGGCCGTGCACAGCATGCGCAGCAAAGGGACAGACGCGTGCCGTGCAGATAGTGCGTCGCAAGACTACGCTACAACTTGTAGACAAAGAGTTCCTGCGGTACGACCTGCAGGTGCGCGCGGTTGTTGATCTCGATGCGGCGGCGAGGCGGCGCGGGCGCGTCGCAGCCGCGGCGGCGCGCGCAACGGCACAGGCGGACGAGGGCGGGCGCGCGCCAGTAGCGCCGCAGTAGCGCCGCGCACGCCTGTCGCGCACCGCACGCACCAAGACCACGCTCGCTCTCCTCCTACTCAGTATAAACACAGATTAGATAATAGGTACTGCGTAACAGATCTCTCACTCTATTGCAGTATTATGTACTTGCAGAATTATTTTTCCATGTGAGTGTGTGTGTACTACCATAAGTGCTAGTTCTGAGAGTTAATATATATTTGCCCACCGTAAAATTAATACTCTTCTGCAACAGAGACAAAAAGTGCAGCGGTGTACTTCACCCGAAAACTCAAATACTTCAGACCGTCTTGGGTACTGAAGCCTATCTCTTATTTTGATGAAGCCCCACACCATCCCAACCCTCTGATTGTCCAAGCAGTCACATACGTCCCTGACAGGGAAGTATCGGCTCGATTCAGGCGACCCAGACATGTTCTAGAAGACCCCGACGACGAGATCACAATC
>DWLO01000621.1:0-18914 GCA_018245335.1 Dalla quadristriga | reverse complement strand
TGTATTTATATAATGTCATAGCTCTAAGGTCCCTGAAAAAACATATCAGGGTGTATTATAAACCAATAAATAAAAAATAAAAAAAAACTAAATAAGAAGAAGAAGAAGAATTTATTTGTTACCAATAAAAACTGCAAAACATAATATCACAAGTCAAGTAATATAAAAAAAAAAAAAGGAAATGCTTTAGTAATAAACCTGCTTAATAATAGATATCGCTGCTTAGCGATAAGACCCCCTTGTACCTAATACTTTGTAAGATTTTAATTATTTTTTGTATAAGTAATTCATTGTATTATTATATGGCGTACGGTAAAGAGGAAAATAAAAATAATATGAATCTAACATATCCAACAAAGCAAACAAAAGTTAACCAAGATACTTTGTACCAACGAAATAAAGCAGTTACAAGAATCTACAATCACTTACTCTAGTAGCGGTAGATACTGAACTTGTCTTACACACAAACATTAATTTAACGCCATCGGCAACTGGGACCGGAAATTCTGTCATAGCAGCAGTATCTAGTCCTCATTTCCTCGAACTATTACCGAGCTGACCTAATCGATGTCTTGAAGATTGATTTTACGCTACGTCTCATCCTTTCGCTATGAACCAGTTACGTCAGGTACGAATATCTCTTACAATGGGCTATTTGACTGGTTTCTGAAAACTATCTTAGATTATTTTTTGCTGTATAAAGAGCCCACACAAACCAGTAATTTTTAATTATTTTGTGTATTTCTTCCAAAATTTAAATAAAAAATACACCGTTTAAATACCCCGCCAAAAAGCTATCTGACTTTAAATAGGAACGTCACACGGCAGTAAATAAACATCAAAAGTATGAATTGACAGACAATTTACTGTGGTCTGACGTCATCTTAGATACAGCCAATTCCGATCATTTTAGGCAACAAGGCGCCAGCTAAAAAACATTGTTTTATTTTCGGTTTTATTTGGATAAATAATCCATTGTGTGTTAGTTAGATTTATGTAAATCGTGTTTGAAATCCATAATCTATCCTGACAACAGTAGTAAGAATAATTATTATTCTCACTGTCAAATAGCGTATTGGGGCAACGATGTTCTAGTGTACAGACAAAGGTATTTTTTTATAGACATTACATTCATCCATTCATCAGCCTTTAGAGGTTCACTGCTGGATAAAGGTCTCTCCAAATCGACGCCCCTCCAACCGGTCCTCGGCTCCCCGAATCCAGCGGTTTTCTTCAGGTCGTCCGATGTCCAGCAGTGGACTTTAAAAGGCTGACGGATAGATGGAGAATAATAAATATTAATAGTAGTTGCGAATGAGCAAACTCTATGGAGCGGTGTAGAGTTTATCGGATCGGCTTTATTTTCAACGTATCCGAATGTAAACGAAAGAAATACAGGTCGAATTGGCCTTTCAAATTGCTTGAAATTAGGTCAGGTTTGCACAAACAAAAGACGTGAAATTGCTGACGGCGCAGTGTTACAATAAATGATTCCCTTTTATTGATAGAATCTTTTCAATATTTTTCATTTGTTTGATTTCCGTACTGTTCGATTCCATTTTATAAACAAAAGTCAATACGTATTATATACTACAGCTTCTTTGGTGTTTTATTCAGTATCATATTGCTTGTGTAGATACACACAACAGTGGGCAACAGTGGCCATGTCGAAAGACAACAACCAAATGTATACTGAAGAGTGAAATTGTATACCACATGATTACTTAAGCACGGTACCTATGTACCGCCTTTATTCTCTATCAAATATAAAGTATAAGAAAATAAAAATATTACAAAAAATGTCCGTAATTTTAATATCAAAATAGTTAATCTTGGTAGCACATTTTTGCAAAAGTATACCTAGACTTTTACTGTTACATTGTGAGAGCGAGAGGGAAGCGAAACTAATAAACGATTAAGGAACAAAATTTTATTTGAATCAGAGTTTGGTTATTACAGATATTGGTTCAACCCTAGTAAAGTACTGCATTAACATATGAACGTGCCGTCAGTTCCATATAATGGCGCGAGTGATATCCTAAACCATCATTTGTACACTCCCCGGCAATGAACAGATATCAATTAGTATCTGCCATTCGTATCCGGCGATCCGAGCGAACAGCCGAGATTCGATTTTCGACGTCGACAGTAAACGATTAGGGGCAGATTGTCAATCGCATACGTTTGTTTAGATCCATATATTTTAAGTCACGATAAGAGTAAGGGGTCATTTGTAATAGACGTGCGCTCGCTGTTTATTTGCATACTATGGGAGTCAGTTCCAGTCGCGAATTGAGAATTTTTGGCGCTTTTAAATGGAGACTTGGATATAGAACATACTTATATACTAGCTGTTGCCCGCGACTTCGTACGCGTGGAATTTAACTAAAATGAAACATTAGACTTTCAGCCCCCCTTTCACCAATTTAGGGGGTAAATTTTGCAATTTCCGTTCTCAGCTGATGTCTCCTACTTATATCGTTTTCGAGATTTCGTGTTTAATCAGTGAGTGAGTGAGTGCGTTAGTGACCTTTCGCTTTTATATATATATATATATATATAGATACACTTTTTGATAGTTGACCACGTCTCCATGGTTACGGATTTTGTGAGAGTCGAGCTAATTCTGGGACTTTGATTATTTTTGTTAGGTTCCCGGGCAACATTCCAGGAAAGTCGATCAGCGAACCCTGTTGCTCCAGTTGCTTTCAAAAACTGGACATAGCATGTAGGGTAATACACTATTAAGACTAAGGATGATAAACAACAATTTTCAGTAAAATTCCACTAAATTCAATTACGAGTGTTAAAAAAGCTTAATACTATGTTCTATCGATGAATTGTTACTCAAAATATCATCATCCTCCATCCTCCAGAGTAACAGATCACAATTAGTATCTGCCATTTGGATCCGGGGATCAGTTCGAACACCATGACTCGGATTTCGGCATAAAGCATTCAGATATTAGGGACAAGCCGGGGAGGTCGCCGCCTAAAAAGGGTCACACTAAATGTCCCATACTGTGACATCAAAACGATTAATGGCTTCGTGCGCGATTTCGGAGCGGCGTATATTTTCGTTCAATTCGCCTAATGCAAGGTTCAGATTAATTTTTTTTGTCATTTTTCACTGACCTAAATTCTTTTACAGGATGAATTCCTGAATGATATATTAACGCGGGTATTTATAGGTTCAATCTAATTTTATTAAAGTGAAAACCCATTCATTCATCTTCTCATCACCATTGGTCTCCTCTCACGATGAGAAAATGAGCAATGACACAGTTTATATGGTTTAAAGAATATTATGGAGAACCCTTGACCTTGATATTTAATTATTTGCAACGCCAATTAACTTTCCAAAGTCTGAGGATTGTGCCTAAGATTTGAAAAATAGTACTCTGTGAATTGAACTACTGAGCGGAAAGCCGAAATCTGAACTACCGTGCTATCAGTCGCGCATCGTAATGGTGCTTAAGCCGGTGTAATAGGAAAGCTTGAATAGAGGAAGGTTTTACGAGCGATAAAATATTCAATCGCTTGATTAAATACACCAAAAAATGTTTTAATCGTAGACCGGTTTTATTTATTTCAAAGATTCGCAACAAACTTGAACCTCGTTGCAAGAATACATTACAAACAGCATTGTGACCGAAGGAAACAGAGAAATCTTAATTATTACACATTTCTCATAGCGTTATGAAGACGTAAATGAGAACAATTATATCCGGCAGTGTTCTTCTTTCTGTTGTGAAGGCTAAAAGCTACTAGAGAGAAAATACAATTTCATAAAGTCCGTAAGTAAAACATGAATAATTTAGTTTCCTGTTTCTGAATACCTTCTGCTACTCCAGAAGTTGTTCAACTTCGAGTACTAATTCCTAGAATTGAATTACATTATCATAATAATAAAATAGATAAAAATACTTATAGACAGATATGTTGATAAATAACTGATTTGAGTCCTTTTACTTTCTTATATGCAATACACATAAAGGGAGATACGCTACCTGACTATAGCACATGACTTGGGAACCTATGACCAGCGTCACACTTTGCGTTTAGTCACTCACGAAACATGGCTTTTGTTTGCAAGCCACCATAGCGCAACATAGCATCATACGACAACAAAGCGGATTTCATTTTTCGGTGGAAAACACAAGAAAATGCCTGCTTATGTGTTTAATGACTAAACAAATTTTCAAGGCAAAGAACACATACATATGGCATCATCAGTTATCATTTCTAAGTACATTTAATACATTATAGAAAATTAGATATTTGTTTTTGGGTAAGCAAGCTACTAGATTAAAAGGGACAGGTATAACTAGCTTCACTTCTTCCGCTTTAGTGGTTTATTGCGGGCATGGAGAAATGAAAAAATTGAGTTGCGGGTATCTATAAGTCTACCTACTCACCTACTGCTAACAATGTTATCTCATTCGGGATACGTGTCTCCGTATTCCTGTTGTTGAATAAATTTTACTACCGCATATTGTATGCGATAGTAGATTGTAGCTAGTGGTGTGTGTTATTGTTATTTGAGAAACGGGGTATGGGTTCTGGCCCTTAAGCCACTGCAACCTGACTAGATCTATTGTAGCTTGCCCCTTTTCAGTTTATATCTGATCCCAGGTTGAAATGAACTGTCTGATTCCTTTAGGTTCCAGATCCTTGACGGTGCAAGGTGAGACTAATCTTCCGCCCAGTAATCGGCTTCTGCTTTGTGCTAGTGTAACGCATTCACTGAAGACATGGACAGGTATTTCCTCCGCCTCTTTGCAGAATTTGCAGGTGTTGTTGTCCGCATTTTCTATTTTGTGTAGGTGTTTGTGTAGCCTGCAGTGCCCAGTGAGAAGCCTTATTAGGATCCGCAGTTCACTGCGGTTTAGAGTAATTACTTTTTTGGAATATCTTTGCGAGAAACCAGATATAAGCCTTGGAGTGTGTAGTCCAGTTTTTTTGTAGCGCAATATATGACTGTACCGTATCTCCCTCATTCTATGCTTATTATATATATTTAGAAAATTTGTTATAGAACTCCAGAAATGCTCAGTAGGCTAACCTCAAAATTGACCTGTGCCAAATTAAAAGTAACCTTGTTCAAACTAGATTTTGACCGCGGCGCCGCTCGCTTATAAGTAGTTAATTTTATTCATATAAACTCCCATATTGTATTGTTCCCCCTTAAGGACTTATTTGAAAAGAAAACGTGTCTTGACACCGAATTTCAGCAATTTTTGCGTAATTGAGTAACAAACATCCTCACAAACATCCGTCCATTAATCCATTCTCCCAAATATTAATAAATATGAGTAGGATGAATAAGAACCAGAAGATCTCATGAAGCTTGTCGTCCACGCTTACATTTAATTTGCGCCCATATCAGTATCTGATCCGGAAACCCATTAAGTACCAAGCGAGTTGACACAATTTTAATTTTCTACCCGTTTTATATTCACTACAGTTCACTGCAGGCGAATTAAGTACATTTTGTGCTCGTTTCAGCTATCTACTATTTATGTAAGCTATCTAAAAATTTTCAACGTCAGCATATTATTTACAAATAGCTTGTATTTGCAGGTTTAGTTGAATAGTAGAGAATACATAGAACAAAATTTTACTGATCATCCTGTCTGGAACGATAGGGGTTTAAGGTAAATCCATCCTACCACTACGCTGGGCAAGTGCCGTTCAGTCGTTGCAATTACTTATTAATTGGAGTTGAGATTTGCTAGAAACGTCATTGAGTTGGGATATAAGTTTGACTTAAGAGTCGCTGTGGTTTAATTTAACCCATAGAACTTTTGAGTAAAAATTACGCAGTAGTTAGGAAGGTTTGGGGCTAGTGATCGACATTCAGATGCCCTTTTTAAATCTGTGCAACATTTCATGTTTATAAATCAAGGTATTTATATTTATCTTTCTTAGGTCAGTCGGTTTTTCGTTTTATATAAAGATTTAGATGTCTGATTTCATAAATTAATTTTCTCGCCTGGTAAGTGCACCATTTTGACGTACATCTTTCGGTTAAATAAATCTATAATGTTGTAGGATGATTTCATTATATTGATGAGAAAAATAATTATACTTTCCATCCATCCACTAAGGGGGTTGAATAAGGCATGAAAGTTTATGTGGGAAAACGAATTTAATGCGAGCGGAACGGCGGGCAAAGTCTGGTAGGCCATATTTCACTGTATTTATAGTTTGTTTTTCCATAAATTGGCCACTGATGATGAGAACTAATGTAGTAGATAATACGATCAGCGTAAGTAAGACGTATTTTGAGGAGTTTCTCACGATTCTTAGTTATATTATGTCACAGTTCCTAAACAAACATTACTTCTCAGTAATCAATTCACTATAATAACGTGTAACATAACTCAGTGGTCTACATTTTAATTCATTCAACACTAAATAATGTACACGCAAAACATTCAAAATCAATTTATTAATAATTATGAGTTTGTCATACCCACCTCATAGCTGGTGTAACAAAATCTGAGCTTATTCATGTCGGGCTAATAACTACAGGGTCAACACCGGCAAAGTTCCAATAACTTTTAAAGTTACTATCTACTCTAATTAATTATACCCGGCGTTACTTTGCTGAAATCCATTGTTATAGAGTTAGGTCAGTGTACCGATTAACCGAAGCGTCGTAGCTAACTTACCCTGGTCATGCTTCGTTTCAAATGAAGCACGTGTTATGGGTAATATGTACATGACGATAGTATTAATATACAGCAACATGCAATACATGCACTGTAGCATGCACTTATCTCATCTGAAAGAGACGTACTAGTCATTTATTCATGCAAAAAAATACGCGTCAAATTTAATGAATTAAAATTAACAAGAATATTTCAGAAACTTGTAATAAACTATACAATTTAAAAAAAAACAGTTATTGGCATTTCATCACAAATTATAACATTAAATCTGGCCACTAAATAAAATTGGAGTGTATGTATGTGATATAAAAATTAAGGTCAGTAATTAAATAGGATATGCCATTTATATGACACCTTATAATATAATCTACCGTTTTTAGAATTTTTGTCTGTCTGCCTGTCTACTTTTTGTTTATCCCAAATTGGCTCCAAAACCGATAATTTTTCAGGGGTTGTGAAAGGAACACTAACTTACCATTTAGGATTAGTTTTATCTCAATATCTCAGACGGATTTTTAGTTATAGCCTTAAGCGTCTGTATCACTTTACAGTGTGTAAAATGTTCTGTATGTCGAGATTTCACGCGGGCGAAGTCGCGAGCTATCTCATGTTACAAAATAAATTACGGGTTAAGAACATTGTACAGATACATATAAAAAGTCATAAACTAGTCATAAAAAATCACCAGTAGTTATCTGAGTTGCATCAATTTCTCTACACTGTAGAACGTCTGTTCTACCAGCCACATTTTTAATCTCAGTTTGAAATTCGCTAGACTACCAGCGTCAGTAATGTTACTAGGCAGTCTATAAAAGTATACACGAACTTGGTCGTGAATGATTGCAAATTAGATTTAAGCTTACCTTTCTCCTCATTTTGCTGACTAGGACTATAGTAACATTTAGCTTCATTACTGCATTGATAAATTTAATGACCGTTGGCATATAAAACTGCACACTGGGCTTCAACTACTGTAATATATAACTAAAGTTACTATTGGAGATCCCATCTATTAAATGTTCAATTTAAAAGTCACTTTAAACTGTTCTATCTCCAAGGTTGCAAAGGTTATCGAACGGGCGTGTTTATGGAAATCCAATCCGAACTCAGCACCGCCGTGATCTGTGATGCAGGTAGTTTTACGGCAGTTAGTTTTGTTTTTCGACTTTGAAAAACGTACTCGAACTGAGCCACCGCCACTGATGATTTCTTGAGCGTTTATCAATATCGTGAAATAATTAGGTGTAAATAGGGAGTTGGTCGGTGATTTTTAGATCAGTGATGTATTGCATGTTATCTATCAATGTATGCTTTTTCTATTTCTGTTGTGACGTTTACCAAAAGTCTCAAGTGCCTCGTGATGAAATAAAAAGTTTTAGTTCGATTTAATTTAATTTATCGCTTCTCTCTCGCTCGCACATTCACGTTTTTAATAAAATATTATATTGACAATAAAATTCCACCAAAAAAAATTTCATGTAAAGTATTGCTACAACAAATATTGCTTGCACTGCAAAAGCATTATCAGATCTGATGGAGAGCCAAACACCTAATTCTTCACGCCCTAAACCTTAGTCAAAATGTGTGGCTAGGTGCTAGTAGGTAGTAACAGTCGCCCTAGCGCGTCCATCGTTCCTAAACTTTGGTGATTATGTACAATTGACAAAATCCAACTTTACAACAATGTAGGTAATGTATAATAAACAAATAAATTCGACAAATTCGACAAGTTGGACTGACGACTTGAAGAAGACAGCGGGAAGCCGCTGGATTCAGAGGGCACAAGACTAGGGGAGGCCTATGTCCAGCAGTGGTCCTCTAAAGGCTGATGGACAGATGGATGGATGGAAACAAATAAATAAATAAATCAATATAAACGAAACTAATAAACTATCCAGTTCAATTGTAATGACATTTAAAGTTGACTGATATGATTTTAGCTGTAAAACTTTACCTGTACTCAGCTTTTTTGCAATTATATTTATTATTATAATTTAACAAATAACGTTACAAAAAAAAGTAACGATTACAAAAAGACGTAACTTATGGCTTCTTTTGGTTGCATAATTTAATAATGGAATATCCGTGATACAAGAAAGATGCCTTAAATTTTTGAGGCTGCACGTATTAACTCTGTGGCAAATGAAAATTAATAACAGCCAGCCACGCAGACGTTTCTCATTATTTTACACGCTTTATATGGGCTCCCTTATAATTGGTATGCTCAGTCTTATACCAATATCGCATCAACATCACACTGTATGGAATTGTTAGATATTTTATTATAGGAGTGCGAATAAACAAAATTATGTAGCATTTTAGTTGGCAACTGGCTAGGTAGTGACATACTATCATGAATACTTCCGCGCTTCAAAAAGTACGTAAATTAGACAGCAACCATAAGGTCTTTTCGAAGACCTAACTAAGCACATCAGACTTTCGGGTTGGCCACAAACCCTTCCGCCAATCTGCACTGAAGCAGCGTGGTAGAAGTTTGTTACAGATGCATATGGGCGATCGTAGCCGAACTGCTCGCCAATTTTCTTTTTTCATCCCAAGAAAGTCTGCCATAGAATTGATGTTACGCTATTTCTGAAGACTTGGAGACTTTCGCCGTGTATGCCATGTGCTAGTATGCTGTCAGTTATATTGACTGAAACATTAAAGCGTTCTTCTCGGCAGAAATTGGTGTGCTAGAGATATCTGGCGACCTGTAACGGTCGGCCTCCCACACTGGTTTGGATACCAGTCAATGCACTAATTTTAATAATTATGAAAATATGCGTATTCAGTTATACTATTCGTTCACAATAACATGCAACTGTTATCTTAAATACCTAAATCACACGAGAAAATCAAAATAAAAGTACTTAAAGACAATTTAATTCGTCGAAGCTCGTAGGCTCCAGGCCTCTTTAGTTATTCAGAAGTTAGGGTAGGGTAATGAGTTGTAGCCAAACAAACTCGGGCATGAACAAAACACTGGTTTAATCCGCAAAGTTCATAGTCACGTCACCATATATCTGATTGCGAGAAATGTAGAGCATAAACTAAAGCGACACTTTGATACGCAGCTGACTCCTCGCTATCTTTTTACAATGCAGCGCTGCAATCTAAATTTACGGTTAGAATCGCAGCTGCACTATGAATAAAAAGGCTGGGTCAAGGTATTCATTACGATAGTTTCAGGTTAACTATTTGTTATTTAATTTTTTGCAGATAGAAGAACTTGTGGTTTGTCCTACTAACTGTTCTACCATTAATACGTTGGTGTTTTCTGTATTTCGGTCTTAGCAGCCAGCATTCTTACTGTGTAATCCCGGAAGGATATGAAATGGTTTTTCAAAAAACACGGAAAAAGAGCTCTCCAAAGACACTGGCAATTTATTTGGTGTTGCTCGTGTCCATTGACGACGGTGCCCACATAACATACCCTCTGAGGAATGGAGTGGCTTGCCTGTTTGTAAGCGTTTGAGTTTGACACGGTTACGGTAAATCCCTATATAATGCTTTTTTTCATGTTGGCCCTTGTAAAGCTAGAAAAAAAACCAAAATTTGAGTATTTCACTCCATCAAACCCTGCCAGTTGGCCACAGGTTGTTTGTCGATCAATAAAATCGCTCAGCTACGATTGATGTGAGGGCCTTGGTTTTGTTGGTTGTATACGTATACGTATACGTACCAAAAGAATGCCAAACAATACGAGTAAAATCGCCATTTTGTTAATAATAGAAGCGTTTTCTTCGCCATGCACAGAAAATAGGATATGACTATTCTTAATTCAGTTACGGTGATAACGCACTATGATTCCCATTAACACCTTATTCAACAGCGTTCCCGACAATATCATCAAATGACAATAAATTCGAGTAACCTCATAATCTATTACTGCAGCTGAATTGCGTAACGCAAGCGACGCGGGTATCGCATTAATCAGATTTTCCGTGCAAATTTGAACTTTAAAAACGTCGGTTAACCGTGATTATGTCGTTATACTTTGTTATACAAACCTTTCTGGTGGAGGTGTTAAAATTACACATTGAAGTAAAAAAGTGTTCAACGTACGTCAACTCTTTCAAGAGTGGTATTCTCGTATTGTAGGACTACTTCGATTCAATGGCTAAACGCTTCTAAAGCAATTATAAGCACTTTGCTCCGCTCTCAAGAGGTAATATCGTTTCTATCTCTTTGTCTACAGTTCTATTGGTTCTATAATTATGACAATTGCCGCGTATTGACGAGCACTTAATCTAATTATTGTTATCTGAAATATTGTCTTCTGAGCAATAGATGTCGTAAGGATGTCGTCTACACTATTCAGAGGAGTTTTAGCCTTCAGGAGAATGAACATATTTCTGATCTGCCTACTTTCATTGAAACAGGACTATGGCCCTACTTGAGATTTGTTAAGCGTGTACAAGGGCTGTTTTCACTACTTTTCCTTTTAAAACTACCATACAAATAAGATTTTTCACAAAACTTTTTTGTTCGTTTTATTTAGTCAAATACCACTGCCAATAAGTGTTGATGTAATAATTATCCAAGCTACATCATATATTTACATTGTTTATCGTTTAATTATACACTCATAACAAAACGCCTGAACTGAATCCTTCCAGTTCTATCACAACCATTTACTTACAATTTACACTTACCTGAAGGATTTGATATTCAATGCAAGTAAAGTAAGGCATTCCATCTTAGTCCGCTACCATGGTAAAGCTGTAACCGAGAGGAGTTGCGACTGAACCCAAGTTGCTCTATTTGGATTCAGACGCGACTCAAAAGAACTCACAGGGTGAGGGTTCCTTATAATAGATGTCTATAATTTTCAAATCGAAGTAATATGATAACAATATAGTCATTCAATACATTACATTCAAATTTATTACAATACATTATAATATATATGTATTTTTATGTATAGCAATGAACTATAATGTATTGTCATGTATTGTAATGCAGTGTAATTTCATGTGTAATATATTTATTGTTAAATGTATATGAAAGCATATAAGGTAAGTAAGTAATTAAAGAAAAAAAAATAGTCATTCAGTTTAATCGCAGTTCCTAAAATGAAACGTTTTAACAGATATACTATACCTACAATATCTCTTTTTTCCAAGTAAAAAACTTTACCCATTGTAAAAAACAGTGTACTTAGTGTAAAAACAGTGTACTTAGTGTAAAAAGGCAGTGTTAATAATATAACAAGCTTGCGATAAGACGATAAAGTGGTTATCGGTTTTAGCGGCCACAAAATATTCTTTAATTTGTATCGTTCTTGATATGGAACCCTAAAAACTTTACATCCCAGTAATGGAACTAAGCTCTTCATAAACATTTACGTTGCTGCCCCAGAGGAAATAGTAATAATGCACCCTGTGCCACTGAACTCTACCGACTAGTATTACTTATCTTACCTTTGTATTAGTTTATTACCATTAACATTGGGATGGGACGTAGATAACCATTTTATTGGTCTGAAATATCCAAGTTTCTTTATGATATTAAAGAATGGGTAAATCGGACAACAAATGTTTATGTTAAAACCTTCCATGCTGAAAACATAAATATGGATGTTTATGTAAATAAAGGAAGAAATATGACTCAAATAATACACTGATCAAGTAGAAGGTTAACTTTTGAGCGCGATAAATTTGTTTACATTTCAAAATGTCAATTTTCCATAGTTACAAGTGTCCCTGGATGGAAATGGAATACCTCAGCTCGAATTGATTAGTACGGAACGATACTGAACCTTGTTGTTCGTCAGCATTTTAGACAATAAAAATATTTTTGATAAGTGTAATAATACAAAACCTGTTGGGCGTGAAATTCACCCTCTCTATGCATGTCGTAAATTTTTCATTAATGTTATTAGCAAACTTGCTTTATATTATAATTAAAGCAAGAAATATAGCTAAGGAACTTTTACTTGAACTTTAAAGTGGCAGTCAATGTTATAATAAATACGTGTTTAATTTGTCGGTATGTGATATAGCTGTTTTCAACAATGTAACGGATATCTACAGTAGCTCTCGAGTCGCTGGGGTCGTTTGGTCCATATGGCTACTAGTAGGGATCCTTTTCGTATTTGAAAAAGAACCCTCTAATAACATTAGATTGATACCTTTCTCAGCATATTTCTAAAAACTGTCTACCTGAAAAATCTGCAGGATTTTCAGTGGAATACACGCGTAAAGTTAAAGTTACTTTAACACTTAAAATACCACTTGCAAACAGTAATTCAATACGGATGTTTTACATGTATCATGAATGTTTTAAATGTTTTCATATTTCGAGAGTTTTCATATTAAGCCTCACGAATGCTAGGTAAACGCCGTCCATTACACACTGTGAATAAATAAGAGGTCTGCTCTCATATTCATCAGTTGCAAAACTTTACACAAATAATATCATTATCATATACATTTCCTATTTGGCCGGAGAATATCGGATTACGTGTTCCAATTATTCAGTATTTCACGCTCATCGACGCCTATAATTACATTCTGATAGAAATGCAGTAAACCCACCTCACGTGCGTTCACTAATTTCCATACAATTAATCCAATGATTAGCTTTAATCTATTCCGGGTTTTAACGTGTAAAACATCCGTGCAGTGCAATTAAACTTCTTCAGGTGTTCATTTAACGGATTAAAACCTGTAAATGGTTTAATGAGCAATTATAGGACCACTCGAAACACCCATGACCGATACACTGTACTTATTCAAAAGCACTATTCTACGCAAAACGGTAGTACCAAAATAATGATTATCCGATGTCATTATTTACGGACAGCACAGTTTGACCATAGAACCTTATGTAAAATAATTTGTTGGCCGTTATCACGACCTGCAGATACTACAATTCGCCGAAAGCAAACAATTTTTTTTTTTAATGTAATGTCAATAGCAAACGAGCACGCAGTCCCACGAACCACTGCCGCCCATGTATATCTTTGACAAACCTCGAATAGGACTGTGCGAGTTACTAAGTTAATCATAGTATTGGGTGTTAATATTAGTTGGTAAAAATTAATTAGCAATAAGACTAGACGTAGGAGATAGGATCGTTAGTGTAAGTTAGTCCTGTTTATAAATATATATCATTGTTAGTAATTGTCTTTGAAGCTGGTCACATGTACATTGCTGTCCCCGAGCACTGATATGGTCGCCTCTTGTATAAGTCTAACCGGCATCCAAACTATTCATGCCGAAACACAATTGTTGAAAAACAATAGTTTCACGGTAGAAATAGCTGTGGTGGTGGTACAAACCCGGGCGAACCATATAAAATATCTACCACCTGGAACACTGTGAGGCTATGACGGATGTTTTTTTAGCGGCAAATAATTAATGAAGGATAAGTGCGCGAACGATTAACCCAACGTAGGTATAACGCCTGTTACAAGTACGCCTGTGACATCCATTATACGGATGGAAAGTTCCTTCTGAAGCACCATTCAGATTAAAGTAGAAATAATATTAATATTTAGAGATGGGAATGTGCGTGCCTTTATTAAAATATTGCTTTTATACCACCGTAACTGCTATAGCCACTGCATACAATTCAGTATAGCTATAAATATTGTAAGCAATAAAGCGTAAAGCAATTTCAAAATAGCTGAAAGAAGGTGAAATACCGGAACATCTAAGCCGGCGTCGGGACTACGAAAAGCAATCCTTAAAATTAAAAAGAGAGGTACCATAAAGTGTTTTCAATTAAGCTCGGAATCCGCTAAGGTATGTTCCACGCGGTTTTGTGACGTCAGCGCAGCGAAAACATAGAAAATCTGAAGTGATGTTATCTCTACTGCAAGTCGCTCGTAAAGGTGCAGATGGATTTTATTGCATGGAACAGCACTTGGGAGCTAAAAGTTCATTATCTACCTTAACTCATCTGTTTGTGGTCGGCACAACATTTTCAATTTCACAGCTTTTTGAAAATGTTGGATATTATTTATGGGTACCATTTTACTTCAACCATCCTAATATGTGGTTGTTTTTCGGGAATTTTCTTAACATACTGCACCACCGTATTCATTTTGGTTGAATGTGATGGACGTTGGAGCCGTCGCGACGCTTCCCTAGACAGAGACAGAGTAGTCCCAATTAAACTAAAATGTTAGAACATGTTGCTCGTCTACTCTGACGTCATCGCAGCAAAAACTTGAGCTATGTTGCCCCAAAGTGAAAATGAGTGGTGGTAAGGTGGTAGAACCTGTAAATACCCGGGGCGATGCCACCGCCGTACCCATTGCGGCTGTGGTTTTTTTTTTTTAAATAATTGTGTTCCGTTCACAAAGGTCGTTACACTTATACAAGAACGACCACCTCAGTCTTCAGGGGTAGCAACGCATTTATGACCAGCTTCAGATAGGACTTATACTAACTACTACTAATTGGATTATTACTAAAACGAATTAACTGGACTAAAACTCCTAATATTGACGATTATTAACCAACGAATATTCCTATTATTACCTATCTGGGCTAACTTACACTACTTAACAGCCCGATGGTACAATCCTGTTCAAGATTTCTCCCAGACGTCTATGTGACTCTGCATGCCGTATGCTATTTTTACCATATTAAAAAAAGTCCTTGTTAATCGTTAACCAATCAATTCATTGTTATCTTCATACTCTCAAACAAATGGCTAGTGCAGTACCCATCCCCCTTCCATAACTTTTCCATGATTAAGGTTGTCTGGAAGGCATCGCTCATAGCTATAAGACCGCCTATTGTAAACATGTGCTGTTATTTCTTAATTTGTATATTGTGACCTGATGTATAATAAAGTGATATTGTATTGTATTGCAGACTTTTTCTCTCTATCTATGTCTCTTTCCGCCACTCCCTCAGAAGAACGCCTGTCACGTAATCTACCACGCTAATCCACTATGCATTGGCGGTGCAAATACGACAAATTAAGTCCTTTTATAAACTGTCACATAAGCAAAGTTCTATTTATTGGCTCACTGGCGATGTTAAGATATTTGTAACGAATATGCGAGTAAAAGGAAAGCGTTCATTGTTGTAAAAAACAACTGAGTATTTATTTTTTGTGAAGCAATCTTGCCATTGTAATCGTGCGTGTATCCCAGTCTGATCCTACAAAGGATGTTGGGATATGACTCTGAAAGTATGGCGTTATAAGTCATTAATTTTGTATTTCTATTCAATCAAGATAATTATTCAGATTATTTAACAAGTAATTCTCATAAAACCTCAGTTAAGTATAATGTTGATAAAACAACTAAAGAAGGTGGACAATGCTATGTGTAAAAAACGTAAGAAACCGTAGAATACAACGTAACTCACTATGCAATTAACAGAGAAGTGAACACAAAAAGTTTTCAATTAGACTCTGAATCCGCCAAGGAATAATCCGCGCGGGTCTGCGACGCAGTACCTACTGTGTGAAAGAATTCGCGTCGATGCAATTCGAAGCAAAAATTTCAATTGGAACTAAGTATTTGTAGTATGTTGGGCAGTGTTCGTTCAGTGGTATGAGTTCGGCCAGGGCCGTGCCGATTGGAAATGGCGCCTAGGTCAAGCATCGTTATTCTTCCCTTCGTAAATTTTATAATCATAAAATCTACACTATCCATAACTAAATTCAAACTATTAAAATCATTCAAAACATTTTTGTTTGGTTAATCGAAAAATTATTACCATCACATGTCATTTAAAATTTTCACAAAGTGCTTGTTGCTTTCTTTTGTTTTATCTCCATGTCTTAAACGCCTTTTAGTTATAGAGGCAAGGGACTTGACCGTTTTCACTATATAAAATTTTCTGAAGCTGGAAATTTCACACGGACGAAGTCGCGAGAACTACATAAAAAAGTTATAAAATAAACGCTTACACACTCACATCCCCGTACTAGGATTCCCTGAATTGTGGGGACGGACAGAAACCATCTACTCAAAAAAAAATTACGCTAAAGACCCAAGTAACATCGAATTATGCGCCCCCTTTGAAATGACGCCTAGGAGCCTGATTTCAGTGAAAATTAGTATATTGTTTACTTTGATATTAAATTTAATAATTTTCGATTCTTGCGCCCCCTTTTAAAAAGCGTCTAGGGCACCGGCCCTATCTGCCCCACCCTAGGTGCGCCACTGAGTTCAGCATTGTACTCCATGGGAAGGGATCGAGTTATTGGCCACAACCAACGATTTATTTTTACGAAGCTTTCTATTTAACTGCCCTAGGAAATAATCGATGCAAAACAGAGTTCTTAATATGAGTAATTAAAATATTCATGTAGATTGAACTTAACCTTGAAAATCAAAGAACTCTGATGCAAATTTTTATTATTTATACCATCCGCTCTTCTCTTATAAGCCTTCAGCCCCTCTCTGTTTAGGTGATAATTTTCAAGAAAGAGACACACTAAAAGTTATACCTACGTTTAAACTAAAATGCATCCATGGTTTTAGCATTAGCAAGCATGGACTTCCCATACACATTTTTATCTTATATTCTACCAGTTAAGTAAGTTGAACAGACACAAATTATATGGTAATTGAGAGTATTTAGTGTTCCGGTCGGAATAACTTGATTGCCTGCAGACTCACAAGAACCTACCATCTCAGACCTCAGTGTATGTAAGGAGCATTGTATTGTATCTATAAAAGACACAACTTTATAGTTCAAAGTACGGCTAACTCAATAAAATTGTTATTAATTATGATGAATATTAAAAACGCAGCACGTATAAAATAATAGGAATTATGTTAGTCTCGTAAAGTCAATCAGTGTTTCGGAACACATTCACGACCAATTATTAATTTACTCGAATTGAATAACATCAGTTAGTTACTGCAACACATCGTTAATCATTACTGGTAGTTTCAATTAAACTATTTAGTGGACGCATTCTATTAGCTTTAGCGGTATTATATCAGTATCAATGTATATGTATATGAGGTTTATTTTGTAGCTAGATTGTCCAATAGGCGTGTCAATTTAAAATTTAACAAATGTTAATGTGTCCAATACGTTACAATCATTTGATAATGTAATTGATGGAGGCGAATGTTCCGTTCAAAGAATACAAATAAGTTGAGCCCACTGAGTCAGATGCGAAATGTGATATTCCTCTTTATTATCGTCGAAAAGGGGGCCTGAGGAACTTTGTTCTGATCGGAAAGGTTGAGTTATAATAATTTAATAATAATAAATAAGCGCTTAAACACTCACACCCCTGCTCTAGGATTCCCCGTGCTGCGGGTGCGGTCACACGCAGAAAACAACACAATTGTGCACACCCATGACCCGAGTACGAACATTTATCTGCTAAATAAATGTTCGCTCCGACCGGAGAACGAACCCGGGACCCACAGTTCGTCAGTCAGGATCACTAACCAACGCGCCACGGAGTAGTCAAAGTCGTTATTGGTTATACTTATTTAATAGACATCGCCAGTTTTAAATATGTTGGCTTCAGCAGTCATGTTCAAAGTTGTTTTTAAAGATACTTTAATTTTAAAACTATCATTAGATTCGAACTAGATTTGCCAAGAAAACTTATTAATGTCGTTATTTTACCTTGTTTCCTTCCAGTAAAAAGATGGCTTGGCTATAGTTCAATATGATATCCTTCTTTTTAGATATTGAACCCTTAAGAGCAAGCAGACGGGCCTGAAGAATGATAATGATTTTACCCGATGAATTAACAAACTAGGTATAATGTTGAGAAATAAAATCAGCTCTCAACAAAACAGTCAGCTGTCTTATTTTGTGCTGTAATTGTTTGCAAATAACAAAATAGCAGCAACATGGGAGTGAAAGAGGAATCTGGAATGGGGTTGCTCCAAACTGTGACCGCCTGCAAACGTTAAAGCTCATTAAGTGCAACAATTTGCTCGTCACGTGAAGAATGGTGCATTTTGCTGATTTATGCGCTAGAAGAGCATTAGAACCTAAATAGGCCATGTGTTTGTTTAAAGAGAAAGTAAATAAGTACATAAATGGTTTTTCAATACAATGATAATGGTGACATCGCCGAAGACGCATTTTCTATACAAGCTTTCATCCTTCTTTGTCTTTTGTTTATCCACCTTAGAGAACGAGTTTTCAAACATCCTTTGTTAGTGTAAGCACTACCTTATTTAACCCACTCCGGTGCAAAATGTCATGCTTCTAGGCCCACTAGCTTTGATTACGCTATGACGCGTTGGTTGGTGACCCTGACTGACGAGCTGTGGGTCCCGGGTTC
>DWLO01000620.1:0-18924 GCA_018245335.1 Dalla quadristriga | reverse complement strand
TAAAAATGGGAAGTTAATACATAATAAATAAAAACAACCAAGGAAAGGGCAGGACGACGTCTGCCGGGTCAGCTAGTCCCTAACATGAGTTATTAAATACACTGATACACAGACAGACACTCATAACTTACAATACCCCTTCGTTTTGCGTCGGGGGTTAAACACGAGCCGTCATCATTATCATCATCATATCATAATTTATACTTTCTGATAGAGTCGAGGCTTTTTGAGTTAAAAATAGTAAGGAGGTACGTATACTAATACTAATACACATTTACGAAAAAAAAATACTACACGACATTTTGGACAAGGGTACCATCTTTAACAAGGTACTTTTCTAAAGGCATTCGGGACTATTTTGTGTAGTCACCACTTCCAAATAATGGAGAGGATAAAATTTAACATTAGAGGGCGATTTTGGAAATCTTACTTTAACGTTATTGTTGACAGCGCTAATTAGAGCGGGGCAATAAATAAGAGCGTTTAATCAATTAGTGAGACAATAGAGTCGATCGGCTTATCGTTTGTGCGTATTTCGTAGAGTAATTAATGAGTTTAAATTAGAACAAGAAGGAAAAGTACTCCCACTACGCTGGACGGCGGCGGTTGCGATAAACTTCGACCCGACGTCGTACACACGCGACACTTGCTTACACATCACTGAGGCAGCCATCATGGCGTTCTCTATGTTTTCTACAATGTAAGATGTCACTTAAGTCCACGCCGCGGTAATGATTCTTAAATTTAAGATAACGATGCGATGACCGACGGAAAATAAGTTAGCTTACTGTCAGATATATAAGTTGGTGTAGAGTCGTTCATTGTTGTGCACACGCCACTAAATTCATGTAGTATACAAATAGACCTTCATAAATGAGATACTGTTTACAAATTGCAATATAGGAGGAAAACGGCAGATTCAATGTATTTAATTAATATGGTAAAAATGTTTTGAATTTGAACTGAATCGGTCTCCAAGCAACAATCAAAGGTTAGAGGCAAAGAACCAAAAAGCTAAAACGAGGCAACGATGCCGCGGCGGGTTGTAAACTGAACCCACAAATTAATGACAGATGATAATGTTGAAAGTAATAGTTAAAAATATTAAGTGACATAATTCGTAAATTATGTAAATGTTATCTGTTGATAACAATGCATGATAGATGACGCTGACGAATAATAGCTAAAAATAATAAGTGACATAATCGTAAATTATGTAAATGTTACCCACTTGATCACGGTATATTCCCCCTTTCTAGAAATACTTGCTGTCATCATAATCCTTAAGCGGGGTCTTCACTGTTTGGTAGTATTATTTTATGGCCCATTCTAGTTCCTACGATCCTCCCGTAGGGTTTATGTATATAGTTTTACTGCGAAGGCAGTTAAAGGATGAATGTTCTGTCATGTTTGTGTTATAAAGGACTAATTTAAGAATCTCGATCTACATACAGATGTTTATGTTTCTTGGCGAATGGGATAGGTTTTTACAAATCTATTTACAACTTTAGACCGAAAAAACTTTGGCCATCAAAAGAGTGAAATTTTATGTAGAGGCGCGAAATTATACATTGAGAAACAGATTACAACAAAGGACTTTTTTACAAGACACGAGTCTTTAGAACTATCGCGCTTACTTTTATGCTTCTTGGCGTAGTTTGATTTAGGATAGCTCATTATAAATCGATTCCATCTTACTCTTATAATAGCAAAAAGGTTTGGCCATCAACCAGTGAAATTCAATGTAGTCGCGAAATTCAACCTTTAAAACTTGCAATACTTTTTATTTTCATATTGTTGTGTATCGCAATTTTGTCACCTATCATAGTACTATTAGTCGATTAGTTACTGAATTATTTCATTAACATTCCATAACATTATAATTTTTCTTTTACCTTTAATCTTGCTTGTACCATGTCCATGTTAAGGTTTTAAAGAGTCCTTACTTGTATTATTTAAAAACATCAAAGTTCAGATGCTTTACACAACAAACAGTATAAAAAAGGGATTAATAGCTAAGTACTTGGGTACCTATCAACACTTTCGGTACTAAAAATTACGACCAGTATGTTTTGGATCTTCGAACACTTGTACGGTGTGTTGTTGCACTGGTTAGGTGGACTTAGCTGTTGTGGGTGTACTTCTTTCAGAGACTGAGTAGGGAGTATTAAGTAAGGAGATATGGATGGATGAGATGGAAGGTTATATTGGTATGAAGGACAATATTCGAGGTATTTTTATTCAAATACCAAAACCTATGAAGTAACATAACAATAACATGCACAAAGAAAATAGACATCAGTTAAGTACTGATAAACATGTAGAGCAAGCCATCTATCAACAAGATTACCTCAAGTCCATCATTTGTCTACCGAGCGAGAGATAAATATAGGATCCGCACAGGCACACACATCACTAATTGCTCTCCTTGTACCGGAGATAATACTTATTTATTCGTCTCACATATTATTGAGACCGATCACCAACATTCTGCAGCAATTATCTGGGCCTGCACGCCGATTGACCGGTGTCATTCGAGTCCATTTGTCGCCTTTACAAAGGGTATTTGAAACTAAATTAAATAAACGACCAGTTGTCAGATAACGAGCGGCGGTTGCAAAGAAAACAAAGATACCAGTGCTCGTGTCGGCGATAGTGTAGGAGTGTAGGGACGCGTCGGCTGCGCACTCACACAGCCGAGCCGGCGGCTGCCTTATCACCGGCGGGCTACCGCCTACGACGCGATATCTAGCCTTATCACCGCATTAGCCTCGACTGTTTTCACATACCTGTAACTTTAGAGCATGTACAACTTAACACACATGAATGAATGCCCCCTCGCCGCTCATCTATTGTTTGGCGTAGTGGAAACACTTGGCGCGGCGCTCAGGTAAATAGCGAGTGTGCGTCAATGGAATTCGTTTGTCGAACGCAAATGTGCCGTGAAATGGTGGATATTGCCATTAATACACTGTCAACACTTTGTATATGTGAGTATCTGAAACCAAACATTTCTGTTGCTCGTGTAGTGTGTGTATACGAAATGGTAGGTACGGGTCGCGTAACACGAAAATAAAGAAATGCATTACGTTCATAGCGCTGTGTTCACGAAACAAATGAATAATATTCTCACGAGTGGAACGGTATCTCGTTGCGATATGTCAACATTGAAAGTTGCTTGGCAGTGGCGGTGTTTCGTGTTACAGCATATTTTGCACTATGTTATCGTTTCCACAACGCGACCTCACTGCGATACTTAACGCTACATTATTCTGCATGCACCTACCTACGAGTAGGTACAACCGAGCCACATACATTGACACACCACATTGTGCGGAATTTTCATCAACCGTATTAGAGTTTTACTTGCATGAGAGTCATTACCATCCAATCACCCACCCATTACGGCGGCACGGCATACAATGAGAAAGGTAACACCATCATAGCCCACCACAGTGGTTTAGTGCGGTCTCGACAGATATAACTCCGGAGAACACTCAGGCATACAGGTTGCCTTACATTGTACTTTTATTTTAAGATTAAGTGTACTCGTGCAAAGAGTACAATAGTATGTGTATTATTTCAAACGGGTTGTGGTTAAAAACATTTGATAAAAACTATAAGGTTGTCAATTACACCAGGTAAGTAGATAACACGTAAAATTATACAATTAAATACGGTTGTATGAATATAATGTTTTGTAAGCGTATACGGTAAGTATACCTCTATCCAATGATTATTGTTAGAGTTTACCGCATATAAAGCGCCTCCTACATAAATACCACCATATCAGTTGAGTTGTTGCTGGGAAGTACTGAGAACCCAACAATAGTCGGCCGCAAACTAATTTGCATATAAACAATATTCACTACCAACACATTGTTGTCTGTAAACAATGAATATTAGCAAGGGTGTTATATGTTTATAAACTGCCCTAATACAGTTGGCACTATTGATTGTACCATAAACTGTAACAAACAAACATTCTTATGTACACCGGTCGTCGTTGGTTGTATCTATTTAAATTATAAACTCTTCATTATCATTTGACTATTTAACGTGTAAATGAACACGGAGCAACACTAGGAAGTTCCGAATTACCTACACACCGTGTACCGTTTTTACCGTCACAATAAAAAAGAGAGAGAAAAAGAAGGAGAGGATGCTTGAAAAGGATAAACAAGAACGTAGAATGAAAGTGCAATAAATAAGGTAATACAGCAGTGTAAAACCTAATTTTTCTTTACCTACTCAAATAATCCAGTTTATTTTTTCCTTGTGACTAAATTAAGTTCATGTTTTTGTACTGATTGCATATATTTTGCCTGTAACACTGCAAAGAGTGATACAAATTTAATATCTATTTTAAATACCAGTTTAGTTTTCCTCGATTATGGCTTAAAACACATTAGTTAGTTGTAATGCAAATTGATCAGTCAAAAGCTAAACATATTTTACAAAAAAAATTCAAGCTAATGACGAAATCTACTGGTTTTATATTTATTGTGAAATATTTGTAGTGAATTTTTATTTTATTTTTTACCTTATTTTAGAAAGGGCAACGAGACAATACATTATAATATACTTACTTACATGTAGTTCTTAGTTACAATAAAACTAAATGTAGTATTCATTATATGTAGGCTACCACGGCATGCTTCATGGTCAACCTGAATGAAAAATATTTACAAAATATTTTTTACAACTCATTTAAATTTAAATGAGGTGTAAAATTAGGGGTTTAATAGCAATGATTTCCAATTACAAAACAGTGTATAAGTATAAAAAACAAAAAAACAAAATTAAGAATAGGAACTGCTAGGATTAAGTAACCGGTGACATTCACAGCTCGGTCTAATCAATGGGCTGCGCTCGCGCACGTTACGTCACAGCTTTCGCGGCTCCAACGCGCACCGCACCGACTGTAGTTTTGCGAAATACACGTCTTACGCAACAAGAATACGATACGCAAATTTACAGGCCACCGAATACTCTTTCTTGCTTATTCTTGCCAGGGAGAGTGAATTATTCACTAAGCTGCAAAAACACATTTAGATCAGTATAAGCACAAGCTTTATAAAAGTAATTATTACGTTTGCCACATTTTCTATTAATAGAGACCTTATCTTTCATTCTATTTTTATTTGCATGATAAAATATAAGACTTATATAACGTATTACAATTAGATGTTATAAACTTCATTAGTTAAAGTAGACGTTATCTTTAAAACTTCACATGAATTTCGTGGTTTCCATTGAAATCATTGTACACATTTTTATAGTACAATATCGCTTATCTTGCAAGATAATTGTTTGTAAATTTCACGTGTACAATGAATAATATGAATATATTGTAAAAAAACAATTGGAGGACTTTGAACTTATCAATCAAAAGATTAGTTTGTTTGTTTGATACGCCTTCACGGCTAATCCATACAGACGACCTTTATAGCCTTTGGTGCAGAGAAAGGTAGAGCCACGGGGATGGTCACAGGACACTTTTGATCCTGCATATGTAGATCCCAAGGGACTGAAAACAGAAAATAAACTTAACGCGGATGAAGTCGCGGACAACGGCTAGTCTATAATAACTTCGTGAACCCTTTATCGGAAAAAGTTGCATTTTCAGAGGTTCGGAGTGGCGTCAACTACCGGAGGCGAGGTCTATTTCAGTAGTGGACTCAAAAGTTGATGTATGGATGGACAGGATGGATGATGGAGGAAGGATGGATTCTCATTCTCACAAATTTAATTGGTGTGTCTTTTGTACTTATCAAGTGGCATAAAGTAATTTAAAAAAAAATAGAAAAATATTTTTTTTTGTTTCTGACTCCAGTAGACATATCGCCGCGCGAGGCGATATGTAGGTATAGTGGTCATAAAGGTGAACGAAAACTACCAATCCACAAGTGGTCTTCCAAAACACAATCGTGATGAACTATGAATGTAATTAGCCCTTATCTTTCCGAGTAGACTCAAGTAGGGATGATGATGGATTGGTGTTATCAAATTATGTTCATTCTCTTATCTTCATCTTTATCTTCACTTTCATTATCAGGTACATATTTTAAAAATAGACACGTAAAATACTTTCATTTAATTTGGATAAATGTCAATATAATTAATAGTCTAATTGTACTATTAATGTATTTACTTACTTGTTATGACCTTTTGCCTTTTCTGACTGTTATCAGTTCTGAGGTTAAAGGGCAAATAGAAATAGAAAAGAGTGGAAACATCAATTAACCCTTCACCTTGCTCATTCCAAGACATTTTATAATGATTACTAGGACGTCCATATGGTTTAATGGCTACTTTAGGTTTCATAGACACATTATATTACAAAATGTGTAAATAAATCTCCTTACAGGTTTCTGGGATTGCTCTCGAGAGTATTTTCTATCAGTTTTTTGGTTGTAGTATGAAGACTGATGATAAATTTAACTAAAAAAAGCAAACGTGTCAATTGAAAGTTTCAATACTTCGTTAACGTTTGACATGACGTTTAAACTTTGACCTTAGAAAGGAGAATGCATAACCAAACCGTGTTTAAGTAATCAAAGACCGACCATTACGTAAGAAAAATCGATGATGTATGTATTTGGCAAGATACACCATATGCCCTGAGAACTAAGTCACGCGCAGAAGGACGCTATTGACATTGTGATAGAGGTAGGTACACAGCTAATATCACCTTTTTCACGTACTGCTAACAATAGCGTCTGACCGAAACTAGATCTGCAACCGAAACCGTAATTTCGATTTTTGTTACAGTTTCGGCTGAAACTAAAACCGTAACTGCCTTAAAAGTAGGTTATTTTTTGGAAATTTTATTTATTATAAAACCCCCGACGCAAACGTTTATGAGAGGTCTTATAAACATTTGAAGTATCTTAATGCCACAGACAAGGCTCTCAAGTGGATTAATCGATTTTAAAAATGTAAAATGCAATTTTTATGTTTGTTTTTTAATTAGTCGCGACTAAGTCCGTGAAATTTCAAAATACAGAAGATTTTAAACAGTGAATAAAAATAAAAAAATAATGGAAAACATTCAGAGTCGTATGTACACATTTAAGTTAAAAATAAAGTTGAATTATGTCTTAAAATTTAAAAATAAGTACCTCGAAGTAAAGTATATTGTTAAATGTATATTGGACCATGACGTACGTAGGTACCTACCTATTATGTTCAAATTAATGAAGTTATAAAGTTGCAATTATATAATAATGTGTGAACAATTAAAATTACAGATATTTTACGCAATTTTGTTATGAAGTAAGACTGATTTCCGTTTAAAATGTTTAACCTACGTTTTATTCTGAATAAGTGTGAAATTTAAAAAAACTGTATTTATTACAGGTGCTACTAATTCATTGACTTTGATCTTTGTCATACCTACTATAATGACGCTTCTTTGATTATTGTACCTAATCATTGTACAATTGGTTATCAATTTTTTTTGTTTTTTCAAGGTTCTCTTAGGTTTCTGTAATTGCATAAAATATTATTCTTATCTGCAGTGGCACGGCATGCTGGATTATTATTACATTATAACATTATACATTATAACATGTAGATTTTTGTAGTGATAAAGTCAGTTCAGGGGGCAGGAACAAGCTTGATAGTTACAGCGATGATAGTAGAAGTGAAACTAGGTACAAATTATGAAGAGAGTGTAAGAAATAAAACAGCTTTGTTTATGCTGATTTTTGTAGAAGTAGTTTTAACAATAGATTTGGTTGTACCTACAGTAGATAGGTAAGAAATATAACACATGGGCATATGGGCAGGCACAAAAACTGATCGTTGAAGTATTCTATGTATGACCAGAACAAATATTTCTTACGGCAAGAGTAATCTTTTGTTATTCAGTAATAATTGTAGGGTTCATCGGTAGAACATGGAAGACTTAAAGGGCGTCGTAGTCGTAGTAGAGAGTTGCAAGTGCAACCTTAACTTCACCAGCCCAAAATGACACTCGGGAAACCTCATAAAAGATTCCTTAATCGAAATCCTAGAGGGTAAAATTTGGGTAGTTAAAGCAATAAGACGTCTAAGACAATACATTTAGTATTAAATACATACCTACCACCTACCTTTAACATACTCGATGTTTATGTTACCTCAAAATTCGATGTATTCTCTATTATGGTGTGCGATAAGGTATATTTTTATTGTATTGTCTTGTCTCAGTTCTGAGCTACGTTACAAGGAGCTATAAGAGTGCCTCTTGAACGATTCGTTAACCTCAACGAGTTACAAAGCCAAAAGTGACGGTTAAACTGGGCTGGTATCGTTCACGGTTAGTTAGTCGCGATGCGGTGCGATAGGCGGCGGCCTTGCTGCCCCGCGCCCCGCGCCGCGCCCCCGCCGCCGACGTCACTCACACACCGCGTTCAAGTTCAATGCTGTACATTTCATTTCACCGCACCTCACCACTCACCATGAGCTAACCAACTAATATTTAGCTCTATGTATCGATATTGGTTTACACTGCACGGTTTAATTAAGTATGGTAGTGCCGCATCTAGCTACTTCATATTTTAGATCCATACATTATTCGACCCACCCAGTTGTACAGTTATTTATTTTGTCGCTTCTACCAAAGAATTAAATATCCACTTGCTTTAACAGTGAAGTTCTCCATAATGTTTTCAGGGCGTCTGAAAGCCAACAACCCGCAGTTGGCCGATGTGGTTGACTACCATACCATTCCCGTTCTGAGAGGAGACCCGTATTCAGAAATGAGCCGGTGATATTTTTTTTATGATATGTGAGTAGCAAACAAGCATGCAGTCCGACCAACCACTACCGCGCATCTGTGCCCCGTTAGTACGTTACCCCGTTAGTACTGCTGGTATTTGGTGTTAACAGGAATATTAGTTCGTTAGTAATATATGACTGTGGGAGTTAGAACAGTTAGTGTAGATTGTCCTATAAGTAAATATACAGTAGCCTAACTTATCGGGGAGGATAGGGTGGGGTTACACTTAGGGCAAAGCGCAAAATGTTCACTTATTCAGTAAGCAGAGTAAAGTATTCAGTATTATATATTATAAATATTATATAAGAAGTTGGGAAACTTGATTTCATTTCATATAAGTAATTTATAATAATAATATTCTTAGAATGACTGATTAAGGATTATTTATCGTATAAGTACATATCTATTTTATTTATTTATTATCATACAAGCATTCAATTACGTAGTGTTGTGCAAAAAATTTGGAACACGATACCCCGACTATGCTGATATGATAAAGTTCGTATATACATGTCATGTAATCTATCGTAGTATCGTGCGAGATAAAACACAATTTATCACGCTCAAGAGCTTTGGCTTCGTGCTAAGTTCCATACGAAGACCCTGAACCGAAAATAGTAGCCATAAAGCCTACAATGTTAAGCCTTCATTAACTCAAGGTCAGATATTTCATGTGGAAAGCTAGGCCTTGCAGATATTACCCGCAATACCTATATTATGTTTATCAAAAATAACGCACGATTAGGTTTCTACGGTAAGCATTTAAGTTGTTACATAATTCGTTGTTTCCCGTTCCTACTTATTTTGTTTCTAAGGTACCTACGTCGATTAAAAGTCAATAAGATATCTAGATAGATAGAATACTCTTTATTGTACACACGAAGTAATTACAGCAACAGCAGCATTAGGTATACCTGTATATATACAGAAAGTGTAAGTTATAAGTTTTACTCTACCAATATAATTGTGTCTACCATATCTACATGTTTTATTATACTGACATATGCCTACAAAGCGTTTAGGTACCCATATGCGGTTAATTTGACGCATTTACATAATAAGTATGCTTAATGTTAGAGACACAGTACTAGTATCTGTAAAAAACATTATCAGGCCGTTTTTGAGCACGGGTCTCCTCTGAAGATGACATGCTGGACAAGTGCGGGTTGGCAGACTTTATTTATTTATTATTGTTATTATAAAGATATGTATGTCTGCGAGCTAACAGCACATACATAGCTGCGATAATTATGTGTGCCTACGAATCTAACCCCGAGCTAAATTCTTACCACTGCGAGCTCATAAGAAAACTTATCTACTTTATGTTCCACAATACTATAACAATGGCAGTAAATTTATTAATTCAAAAGTTCAATTCATTGCTGTTAACTATAGCGTCTATAGCAGAAGATTGATGGTGCGGCATTTCCCACCATTGTACTTCAAACGGTATTATACGTACAATTAAATGATTCATTTCTGTGGTAACGTTTTTTTTTGTAGTAAATAACACAGTTAACATTTCCAGGGAAAAATTCTACCATATTCGAATAGAAAATATTATGTTACGTTATCCAATAATACGGATGGCGTTCTGAACATGGTTTGCAAAACAAGAGCGCGCGTCTTCCTTCCATCCATTGACTGAGATTTCCTTGAATAGCGCGTGCGCATGTGTCAACAAATACAAACATCCAATATATACATAACATCTGACAAGCTCTCTACGGTTATTATTTTATAATATATGCCTAAGAACTCCTGCAAGTGTATTGTATCAGGTTCTCCCTACGAGGGATGTTACGTAGGTCGGTTTACCGGAACCAGAGTCTGTGCCGGAAATTTGACTTGTTGGAGTCGAAGTTAAAAAGGAAATAGATGAGGAGCCCTAAAGAAATAGACGAAACATAATTCAAGTTGAATAGAAGCTCGAAACTTGTCAAGCGCATAACAACAACAGGAGAAGCGGACATGAGGGGATTCTCCGACAAGTAAAAACTTGTGTTTCGATCTTTGTTTTCAAAATTATCAGAGCCGTAGTCGTAGTCAGAGGTGTAAAATCAATCGGAAGTTCCTAACCTTTCGGAGTTGATTTCGAAACTCCGTAACATCACTTACTCTCTCGTGGTTAATTTTTAAAACAGAAGGCGCTTAATTTTTATTCACTAAAATATTATTTGAGCGAACGTTGGTTATGTCGATGACACCACCACAGGATAAAACCTATACTCAGTGTACTGCATAAAATAACATTACAAAAAACATCCTTTATTCAATCAACGATCCATGTAAATGGTACTCCAGTGCGGAAAGTAGCGTTGGATCAAAAGTGGTAGAGATTAAAATGTAGTGATTATATACACTTCGGTAGAGACAACGAAAGCCTACCTAACTCAACTAGGTACATATGTCAATCTCTGAAATGAAATGAAATTATTTATGACGAAATATAGCGGCACACTCGACGAATGTCATAACACAGTAGTAAAATACCTTAAAATTATTTACTGATTTTGTAATTTGTATCTAATCCTATGGCAATCCCTAATGTCACGATATGCAATACCTATCTATCTATTTATTGACGGACACGACGCTTTTTACAGCAAAATGATCGGGAAGGCTTTTCTTATCTCTTTTCATATTCGTAATGGAACTAGGTGCTCGTAGCGTAGGTAGCAACGGAAGCTGTTTACCAAGAATTATCTTATCCGTGAGACGCGATAGGAATATCGAAAATACCCGCGATGTTAATATACAGGTCCCGAACTTAATAAAACTCTGTATTATCGGGCAGCAGTTTAATTGGGTATTTTGTATGATATATAACGATACGCGCAAGATCTTTAATGATATCTAACGTATTTTATTGACATACCGATAAGAAACTGTTTGGTACGAAAAGCATAAAAAGTTTAAAATAGTACGAAATATTGTTTTCACTGTTATATTTTTAGTATTCAAGCTATTGTTATTATTTAGTACTAGCTGGCCCGACAGACATTGCCCTGCCGTTTCCTGGGTAGGTAAATTTTTGTTTTGTTTTACAGCTCTTTCGAATCCATTGCGGGCATGCGCACAACAACTCACCGGATTATCGTAGATGACGTGTCAGACGTTACTAAATAATATAAAGAGTACAGGTTTATATATTTATTTGCTTATGTAAATATCCAGACGGAGCATTTCGAAATAAATCATAGCCACAGATCGGCATCATTTCGATTACGCACACATTGACACATTTCACATGACACTATGTTGGGGAAAGTCCCCAATTTTAGTATGTATTATTGGTGCCGTTTTTGAAAGTCAATGTAAGTAAGTCTTTAACTAGACTAGACGTGTATGATATACATACATGAATTATAATATTTATCAATACATACATAATGATGACGATGGCCCGATATCCTATATATTATTGTAATACGCGTGAAGGGATGATGAGTAAGTGTAAGTATAAAAAAATATGGCCAGTTGACGGGAATAACTAGATGAAAATATCTTAAACATTTTATTCAAAATAATATTTGCTTATAAATGTAAATACCAATGTAACTTGTTTATGTAAGTTATCGAGCTGACACTTGTAGCTTGTAGTGTCACTTGTGTTACACGTGTCATATGAAACAAGCAATATTTACTTTATTAATTAATCGTACTCGTATATAACTAACGAGTCATTGATAACCATATTTGTTTCTCTCTTAAAGCTTTAGTTTTTACTGTGTTATTTTTGTCTCCGATAGGCGATATATTATGTTATATAACAGATTTTCAGATTATTTCGAATCGTCCCGAGATTAAGTGCCCTAAATCAGTCGCATTCATAATAACGTTATCCCGGAATCTATCTAAACAAAATATTTTAGCGTACGTACAGCTTTCTTACAGTCGTCAGTTGTTTTTCATATTTCTTTTGTAAGCAAAAAGTGCTAAACCGTTAGTTGAAAGAACCTACAATTTCGTTTTTTTTAAATATTACAATAAGGAATGGTCAGATGATCTGATTTTGTATTTTATTCGCATATACGAAAACAGCAAGACATTTAAGAATAGCAGTTTATTTTCAAAGAAATACGCGAAACAGACGATTTGAGCCCATCCAGCTATCCATGGATGAAGGCTTGGCCACTTAATAGATATATAACAGCTTGGCTGAGTGAAGTAAAGTGTAGAGCTGGTTTGTAGAGTTGCCAAGTTTAATAATTTTCAATTTTAGTAATGCTAAAAATGTCGTAATGCACCGGAATATAACACAATAAGCAACCCTAGGCAGCTCTGTTATTGTTCGGATACACCGCCGGACTTGTTACATCATTAGCGTTATCTTTGTTTTGTAGTTATAATTTGATTGCTTTATTACTCAAGCTTGTTGTCAGATGACGAACTTTGAATTGGAGTATCTCCGTTTTATATTCCTATCTATTGTTACTAACCATATTGGTTTTCTTTTTTATTCAGACTATTGATATTAGTTTTCCAATTTATAAACCCAATTAAATCAAAATGAAATCTTAAATTGTACTACATTGCGAGTTAGATAAGCTATGGCGGGTTTTATCTCAAATCCGCACTTACACTTTTTCACTATTGTATTGTTTTTACCGTATCATATTAGCATCAAACTCGTATTCGTACAAACTTACTGAAAAATGTCTCCTTGGCGCATTGGTTAATGACTATGACTGACGAGCTGTGAGTCCTGGGATCGATCCCCGGCAGGGGCAAACATTTATTTGGCAGATAAATGTTTGTACTCGGGCCTTGGGCGTTAAATGGTGTAGTTTTCTGTGTGTCCGTCACCCGCAACACAAGGAATCCTTGTGTGGGGGTGTGAGTGTGAAAGCGTTTATTAATATAACCTTGACAGTGAATGACAAAGAAAAAGTTTACGTTGCAGACGCGTAACGATGAAACGATACACCACTAATACGAATCCACAACACGATTCATAACGCAATTTATAAATAAGACTTTAGTTCTATCGAGCGATCGCAAATCAATAGCCGAAGACTAGTTCGCGTATCGTAGGTACTTAGGTACTGGTTCGGCTTCTTTGCATACAATCGTTGGTAATTCCTGCAGGTGGGTTAGTCACGCGGCACTCAGATTAAAGTTTAGTATTCAACAGAGTGCAGAGTTACCTACGCGTGTAAGAGTCACGAATGGAATCTAAATCGAGAAACAATAACTGTTCACACGAGGTCGGCATTGATATGTTTGCAAATACTACGAAATAGGGCATGCGAATAGTTCAGTTACTAATATGGCCGGTATACGTCCATGCGGCATGGTTTGTCTCGGCTTTACGTGTATGCTCAGGTAGAGAGAGCTTCGATATCCGGATAAATTTGCTTCTCTATTCCGAATGTACATCGTTTGATGGTAGTCTGGAAAACCAGGCAAAACCGTATCAAAGTAAACGTACGATTGGTTCGTGATGAAAATGTTGCCGTGGGTTTTAAAGTTTCATCCGATTTTCCTTCTGATCGTTGTCCCGAAAGACTCGTGGGTATGTAAAATGTAGTTAGTAGTATACCTTTCTATCAAAAAAACTATTTTCTAATATTTTTAGTGTTACAAAATGTCAAAATATGTAGCGATAATAACACAGAAAGTATTTAGCAACAGCACCCACGCACATACACTGACCTTATGATTGTAATGAATTTTTGTTAATGCACCTAGTTTATCGCAGTTGTCAATTAGACATTAGACACATTTGTAATCATTATTTATTCATAATCAAATCATCAACTAACGAAGGTGTCTTCTGCATATTCTGAAATTTGTGTATGCTGTGCTGAGGGACAGAAAACAAGAGCTCACTGCGTAGGTGGGTACACTCGTAACTAAGTACCTAGATCGGTATCGCATCGCGCTGTCTGTAAACAAGTGAATGATTTCAAGTCTATGCTAATCTTGGAAGTGAATAAAAGTGCCGGATGGTTGGCACGCCAGCATGCACGGGAAAGTACCTACTTGGCAAGATGTGGCGTCAATCGACACGGGCGATTGATCGAGCACCTGTTATTCTTGTAGAATGTGGACGTGGCACTTGTGTTATTTCAGATTTTGGCAACACTTTCATCGGTCACTTGTTCAGATGGTTCGTTTTCGTCATTTTACTAATAAGAGTATCTATCTATGGTTCGATGGTATTATAAATTAATAATTAATTACGCCTTAACTGTTTTTTGGGTGACCTATTTTAGCAAATATATGTAACTAGCTGTTGCCTGCGTATTCGTCCGCGTTAAATATATTGATTTATTACCCTCGGGATCGGTATATTTATTCGGGATCAAATGTATCCTGTGACCATGGTCAATCAAACTACCTCTCTACCCAATTTAAATGAGATCGGTTGTATGGTCTAGCCGTGAAGTGAAGATGTATCAAAGATACTTTCACATTTATAATATTAGTAAGATAATCCACTTTACTCGATGGAAATTCTACTCACAAAAGATCTGATTAGTTGCCAAAAGAATGTCGTTATGTTGTTGTACCTACTATGTTTGTATCGTTGACATTCATTCTTAAAACGTTCATTCTATTCATACAGCTTGCGAAATTATTACAATAAGTGGACGTAATTTGTAACTATAAATAGCTGCGTGCCACTTTTACTTAGAACGCGCAACAAATTTATTGTATTAACATTCGATCGTCGATTGAATTGAATACTTGTAGCCTGTAGCTGATCAATTAATTGCTCTGTCTAATTCATGATTCAATTCAGGTCGATCGCAGACTAGTTCATAACAAGCGTCTGTTTAATCGTTCTGATTATCAATGTCGATTTTGCTATTTGATAAATCTTGAAAAAAATCTAATTATCAGTCTGTTCTTGACCACCAAACCCAGATTTTCGGAAATACTCCTATATTATTATTATCTTTAACCTAGGTAGGTACCTACTTATTTAAAAGGTGTGGGATATTAATAATATTATGTCACTATATTTTGAAAGGGAATGTGGGCTTCCGGAATCGTCGTTAAACGTAATTGGCGACATAATCATTATTTTAGACTTTTAGTGGTACTTAGTTTTCTCTCTACGAGAAATTCGAGAAATTGGTAGAGTATGTTGGTACTATCTGCCTAGGTATAGCAGGCTAGGATTGTCCAGAATTATATCTCTGTTTGCATCTAAATAATATCGTTATTCTAGTATTATTACATTACACGGTTAGTAAAGTTAAGTTAGTTAAATATCGCTTATTTTATAGCTGCCGTACAGAAGGTACGTAGGCGGTCTTATCGCCAAATAAAACGATTTCTTCCAAACAACCTTGAAAGCAACAAGAACAGAAATATTATTATTCATCAAGAGAAGTTAATAAATACAGTCATGATAAATCTAAGTGAAAAACGTATATCGGTACAAGTTCAAAAGTTCACGTCTTCTAAGCTGGGAGCCAAAGGCGGATTTACAAATGTGGCGCCTATAGATTGAGCCAAATCGCTGCCCATGCTATTTCTACTCTTAAGCTATTCGGTAAAAAATGCTTGACATGAGCCCCCCCAAACAAAAATTAAATCCTAAATACATTATACCAAATGTCTCATTTCTACGTAAAATGATCGAAAACAAAATCAATTCAGCAATCCATTACTTACGGCAACATCTTATTCGGAAATGGACAAGAAATTCGGCGAAGTTGAATGTTTTTATTTTATAGTGGGCAAAAATTTCCACCTTCGAAATTTTGCCGCCGTAACAGACTTATCAGAAAAATTAGCCAATGCTGCTATCAGCTAGTAGGCAGTACGTCAGGTAACAAAGGCTACATTAAAACCTACATTATGGTCTTAAATCAAACTCTCAGTAAGTAGGTATCTATTGAATGCAATTAGAATTGATTTAAATATATACATACAGATAACGACTTTATATTTTAAATTTACCTAAGCAGGTATATATTCTGACCTGTTCCATCCTAATTTTGCATCAAATTTTTGAATTTATTAAAATTGTTATATTTAATTGTCTTCGTCTTTATTTCCGGCTTTTTTGGTGAAATAAATGTTTATTTTATTTTAGGTAGGTACATATAAGAACGATATATAATAATTATTATGTTTACTAATGTGTAATTGATGCGGCTGATTCTAGTGCATGACATGCTCGCATCTAACGACTATAGCCAGTTTTGATCGTGTGACGGTCAAACCGGGCCCATTTAGCTTAGAATTCAAGGAGACTACTTAAGCTCTGTACAGTTAGTTATAAATACCCTGAGTGGATGAACGTTGAGTCCAACGAAATGTTCATGCTTGGATTAGTCCATTATGCTATTAGGTGGTTTATTTACTAAAAATTAATATTCTGAAACAAATTTTCGGTTTACTCAATTTACCGGTGTATTTTTTCTTATTTTTTAATTTGAAGCTCAACAACAAGCAGATGGTAATCACCGTCGCCTATGGACACTAGCAACGCCAGAGTAGTCGGCAGTGCCTCGCTGGTCCGGAAGGAGTGCTCTTCTGGCGCCTTTTTGAAGAACCCCATGTCAAAGTCCTGTGAGAAAACCTCACACGGAAGCTCATCCCAAAACTTACGCGTGCGTGGCAAAAAAGATTGGGCGAAGGTGTATTATTGAAGAGAAATGATTAATTTTTTAACAATACAAACTAAACTACATATCTACATGACGAACTACACTTCTTATATTATATATCTACTGGTGATCTAAGCCGAAAAAAATGCTCGTACACATACAGCAAGAGTTATGAAGGATGTCCTAGAAGCGCTTGTGTAAAAGTGTTCAAAATTCAAAACTACAACATTACTAATAGAATAAAAACAAACAGATTATAAGTTTGCATTTATACATACAGTGTCGTCTTACCTTTTGTCCAAATGTATATTTATTGTGACACCTTTCGCATTGTGTCACTTATGTAGCCGTAAGTAAAATGTTATTATTATCCATGACAATTTTTCTGTCTGATCTCATTTGTGTGTGAAACCTTTGCCTTTTTCTTTGTGCTGTTATTTAAAGATAGCTATCTGTTCGCTCCGACCTAAATAATAAAAATAAAACATTTATAGATAGACTCTTTTATAAATCGATTCGAGCCGGAAGGGTAGTGTTTAAAATTGGTACGTCGTCGACCTAGTTTTCGAAAGGTATCTGTCCGTGCATGTTAAACTTCCAAAATAGCTGCATTTAGACAGGCGATCGTGGGCGGCAACTGACAGCCACTTCCATCTAACATTATTGTGAACTCCATTTTCTATAATTACCCACAGAAATAGAGATTTTAATCTATTTGTCTGTGTTTCCTTTGCTAACAACAAGATCAATGTTGACATGTTGATAAATAAGCCAGCCCATAATTTATTAGTCTGCCATAAGTATGGAAAATACAGTCAGGCACCGAAAGTGATCGCTTTGTCTAATTTTCTTAAGGCACTAATAAATGTTCCAATCAAATAGGAGCATTTCTTTGTAATTCCTTCCTTGTTCCTTCCCGAAAAACATTTGACCACATATTATTACCATTATAATATTTGATGCAAGCTACTCGAATACCCAAAAGATATAATTCAATAATATTATTTAGTTGTAAAATAGGGCACCTATGCTATGAGTTTCTTGCGCCGCTTTTTTTATCATAGAAAAAAAATTCCCAGTTAGACACGAAGTGGTGGTAATGTTTGCGAAAAAACGATACTCATAAAGTAGCCTAGGCATTGGTAATAATAGTAAATGGTAACAACAAAAGTAAAGTCATGAAACCAGTGACAAAATTATTGTATGCCCGAATTGTAAACTATTTATTTGGTGTAAATTGTAATATATTCTTTAAACAATAAACGGTTTTCTTTTCTTCTCTGTTCTAAGTGTGCAATGAACTAGAAAATATATCTAATTACGTGTGTTTTGGTGCATCAGTGTAACCATAACCACTACACGCTGAAGAATGAGTTGCTATCCCCATGAACTTAGTGAAAAGATTATCTGACTTGCAAGATAATTCTTTCCACGGCCGTTTTTTTTATTTTTTTATATAGTTATAAGATAGCAAACGAGCATTCAGCTCCACCCATCCGCTGCCGCCCATGACATCTGTGACTAACCTCGGACAGGACCGTAAAAGGAACTGGAGGTGTTAGTCCAGGAATGTTAGTTGGTCAG
>DWLO01000619.1:0-18924 GCA_018245335.1 Dalla quadristriga | reverse complement strand
GGACAAACCAACAAATCAACAAACCTTAGGACATAGATATACGCCACGTATAATATGAGTAGGTATCCATGTAATTCACTTCACTCATGATGCCTTGTATCTAACAAAATCTCTACCGGTTTAATGTCATCACCTCCATCCGACCTCGAATCACAATCCTAGACGAGGTGATCAGTCGTAGCGGTAAAACGGTGAAGCTTCACAGGGTAAATGCGTGATATGGTGGACGAAAAATGGTACCTACCTGGCAATTTGTTTTCAGCTTCATTTCATTTCCGTCAATAAAACACTATGACCGCCTCGTTTGTGGAAAAAAACAGTTGCAGAGAAACGAGACTTTGCATATTGGAGCTTATAGGCTGCGGCCAAATCTGTTTATAAAAAGTGCCTTCTAAAGGAAAAAACAATTCTAGTTAATAATGCAAAAGTAAAAACACCATACATAAACAGGAACAGGAATGTACAAACAATCAATCATCACAAATCAGCATAACTGATTCCCAAACTTACCCTGTTTCAGGCAGGAGACACTTCGAGGACACCGAGAATATTTCTCTTCGCGTTTGCACTTGTAAACTTCCGAGAATCTAGCAGCGTGGACAGTAAAGTTGGTTCACACGGGCATTTCATATGTGGATGTTAAACTTTGAATCGATCGGTGAATGATAACAAGTGTGTGCAGCGTTATCAATAGACGCTGGCGAGTGAGAGTGCGTGGCTCAGGGCGGCGCTGCTAGCGGCTCCCGCGGAGGGCGGCTGGGCGGCGACTGGCTACCCCTCAGCCTGCTTGCTCCTTCGAGCCTCGCCCGGATCGCTTCCTGTTGAACCGCTGTACGCGACAGGTGATCCCGGTCCGCTTTTAATCACAAACTACTGTGTATAGCCTTTTCCGTTGCTTTTGATTGCAACTTGCGTCAGTTTTCAGCGAATCCTACTTAATAACGACCAAATGTGACAAGTTATTGTGTATAATTTATAGTAGCGCAGATATGGTTGTTTTTATAGAATATGCTAGTGAGTACTGTACCTTTTATTTTACTGATATTAACAAATAATAGGTACTTTAAAATTTGATTAATATTGTTGTGATGGGTAAGATAGTAAAATGTTTATGATGGAAATTTAATAATAAAGCGTAAAGGTTATGTGATGAACATTGTCGGCTTTTCCGCTAAATTAAAGCATTATCGACTAATTAAAACTACCTTCATAGTCATTATTAAACTACCTACCACTTAAATTAAATGAGTAAACACTTTAGTTCAATGCCACGGTAATATTCACTAAATATAACATTACAGCGTGATAATGGTAATAACACAAGGGGGTGGTAAGTAAATAAATGTTTGATGGGCAGTTTAGTTGTAATAGTTTACCTACCAAACAACTCAAACCGGATTACTATTCTAAATGAAATAAATTACGTAATCAAGGTTTATTAAGATGTGCTTTTTTTTTTCTTAAAGTTATGTATGCCGGAATCTGGCCATCAATAATCAAGTTACCGGAACGCCAGCACCACTGATTGGTCTACGACGTGACACTGACAACGGACCAGACATGTGCATTTACGGGTTTTTGCTGGAGCGGTCGACTGGTTAGTGCGGGTAGAAACTATCGCGTTCCAAGTTGTGTGCAAAGTAGTGTGTTATCATAATTGTTTGATCGGACATAAAACTTTTGTTTTATGTCCGACAGTTTGATTGAACTGATTGCTTTTATTTACACCAACATTTCCCACGACACACCCCACAAAGGAAGTGCGAAGAATTTATCCCAACAAGGAGAGAACTATCACTTCTCCGTTATATATAAAGTTTTATGTATAACGTATTTAAAGAATTTTATCTTAATTCCAAATGACTAGATTCACGCATATTTCGTCTCTTTAATACTGAGTTGAGATATTTGCAGATAGATTGTAAAGTAGAGGAGGTAGATATTATACCAGTGAGTATGCACGGAATGAGTAAATGCATATTCCGTTTGTAATCGAAATGCAAATCTTAGTAATCGCATGCCACGTAAATGCCAGCTTTCTACTTCTATGAGTAAGGTACATTTCAGATTGACAGCTAGATTTATATACCTCGTAATTAATTAACAGTTTATGCTAAATTGAACAATAAAAAACGTAATAACGTTGTTTTAGTAGAATCCGGCAACATCAAAAGTAAAACGGACACGGTATACGTTCGATTAAATCCCGCAATAAAATTTCTTGACTCGACTTTTCGCTAAATGTTATATTTATTCACTTGGACAAGGCAAAATTGATTAAGTATAACATTTTTGGGACTTTTAAATGAAAGGAAAACTTTTATTTGAGGAAATTATGTCTACGGCACTGTAAACCTAGTTTTTAACCTAAAAAACATATTCCTAACTGCAACGAGCTATTGCTGATGACAGTGCCAATCACAGTAGTCCGCCCGCGCATGGTGCATTATAAAAATTACATTAAATACAAATAAATAAACATTATTTATAAAAAAGACAGAAGGTATAGAGGGAAGGGGGTATGGGGCTTAATCCTTTTTATACTGTCAGGAGACCCGTGCTCAGTACAAACTATGAGTGACATTGGCCACTTATTTAATTCGAGTACATATCTGCTTTTAAATTTAACTACTTTTATACATTTGCCAGCACTAAGTGTCATTAGGTGCATAAGCCGCAGTAGCATCCTGATTATTTCAACTGAACACGATGCATTTCGGTCGCACTAAGCTCGAATCCCTGGTTTGCAAAGTTGATCTAATTTCTTGCAAGCCGTAGTTTGGTAAGTGGCAACCCAAGTTGGTAACTTAATTGCTTTCCGCAGAAGTTCCTTCTAGTAATTTATTCTTAAACGAGTGGCCATTCGAAAAGTGATTAATAAAGTTTTGTGTGCTACAGCTTGCTACTATAGATAAAATAAAGCTACGTGTGGATAATAGTAATAGTACCTACAATAATTTGACATCCTTTAGGCTCCACCCCCAACTGAAGTGACCCCGGATATATTCCAACACATTCAATGTTACAGAGGATCGGAATAGTATGCTCGGAAGCTTGGAAGCGCTAGTAAATATTTTTTTTCTATTTATAGTAAGTATCTGCAGCGCATTAACCTGTTACCAGCCTCGAGCCAGCCACAGGTGCGTTGCTACAATAGAGAAATACCCAAGCAATCACTTTATTAGTCAGCTAATGGTTTTCATAAAATATATAACGCTAAGAACGCTATGTACCATAATAATAAACTATAATTCTCCTGTAAAATACATATTAACATATTGACGTCAAAAGCGTCGAAAGTGCGACATCAAAACAGATTATTGCATGCTATAGTTACACATTTACGGTCATTACTTAAATATAACTGGGTGATAAAAGCGTAAGCTATTGATGCATTACCATTTATTTACATCTTTGTTACATTAAAGGTGACAGAGTCTGTATACGGTTCGCCTAGGGTGGTACCACCGCTACACAAATTTCCACCGTGGAATAATTGTTTTCTAACAATACTTAGTAACAATTGTATTCCGTTCGGAAAGGTGTAAATGCCTATAGCACTAAAACCAGAGGCCACCAAAACCATCCTCAGGGATAGCAACGCATACCTGTGACCAGCTTAGAGTAGGACAGTTACCAACGATTACTAACTATGACTGTTGACTACTAATTATTTAATAATTGGACTAACTTACACTAACTGGATGTTCTTGTGTTGTATTGGTACCATCGTAGACGTAAAAATCCTAGAGCTACTAATCATACTAATCGTAGAGCGAGTTCACAGCGAGTAAAAATATGTACAGACATGACAGACAGAATATGTATATGTATAAGTATAGACATACGCCATAACCGAAATGAAAATGGATCTGCTAAAAACGGTCTTATAAAAAGTTTCAGTTAAGAACTAAAGTACGAGTAAATATCAAAAGCACGGAGTAATTACTTTCAAGTGGTTTGTTTTCATACATCGCTTATCGAGAATATCTTATCAGGCTTTACGTTGGAAGTCGGCGCAAGTTCGGCCAATCCCTCCGGCCCAAAAGGCTAAAACTTATAATGGTCGTAAATGCCGAGGGTGTTACGCGTTCGCTGAAAATGCACTTTACTAACAAAAAGGAAGATTTATTATCTCTTGACTTTCTACGCGAAACTCTTTCCACACAAAGGCTTAAACTATAACTTATAGGGTGGAACTTTTTATCGCGTAACAAAACAAGGAAGTGCTCTACACTGATACAGGGTAAATCAATGGGGTAAATGAAAGTAATGATACAAACAGCGCTTCAGAATAGACAATACATAAAAAGTGAAAATAAGGATCTGTATTTATGTCCAAAAGAACCCAACCTAGCCTTGCAAAAGTGGTAGAATTATTTCTGCCGTGGAATTATTGTTTTTCAACAATTGTATTCCGGTTGGAAAGGTGTGGATGCCGGTAACACTAATACAAGAGGCTACCACCTCGGTCCTCAGGGATAACAACGCATCTGTGACCATCTTCGAATACTAACAATTTGTTACTGGGATTACTTATATTTGCCCAAATACTAACGAATCCTCATAAACTAATATTCCTGTTGACATCTAATACTAACAGGACCAACTAACTAACTAACATTCCATGGCACAGCCCAATTAGAGGTATGCGGCAGAAATCTATGTGTGGCAGTGGTTGGTGGGACTGCATGCTCGTTTGCTAATCTTACAGATTAAAAATAAATTTAAAAAAAACTTACGAGTTCTGTGAATGTTACAATGTTGAGCACATTGTGTAAATTCTTTATATCTGATTTGATTTGAATAAAAGTACATAGCATGAATATAAAAAACAACAATAACGAAATTTACCCAGACATAGTAACAAAATTTAAATCATTTAAAACACGTTCATTTATTATTCTACTATTTTACCGATTTTAAAATCATTAGAATGCGTGACGTAATTCTACACGTGACTTATCTAGCTAGCTATTAATATTTCCTCATCCCCGTTAAACCTCAAAACAAAAAGTCCCATGCAACTTTACGTTAAATGCCTGAATAGGAAAACCAATTTATAAATAGTACAGGAAATAAGTGTTAAATCCCAACGTAATAAATTTATTGCATTTTGCCGTTGGATCCAACTCGTGGGTTAAATATCGATTGTTAGCTGGAAATGAGTATCTCAGCCCTCGGACTCACTATTCGGTGCTCAGTTCACATACTTGACATTCAAACTGTTAGAGCTTGTTCGGTTCGACCGAGGGGATACCACCGACACATCCAATTCTGTAGTGCGGTGAAGCAATTATTTCGTTTGGCGTTTAATGTGTGGTTACATACACTTATGCAGTAATTTCCGTCCTAGGGCATAACATCTGTTACCCGCTTAGATAGATAGAAGTGTAGGTAGGTGTCCCAAGGCTGCAGAAATCTTTTGTCTACATAATCAGGTCTATCTATCTCTAAGAGTATAAAAGAAAAATATTCAGGGAAACAAGTTCCACGGATTACTGGCTTGAGGTGGTTTAAAGTTCTGCAATTTGAATTGCAAATGTAAGGGTAAGATACGGTCAGGCACTCTCGAATGATATAGATAAACGTTCAACTCCATGTAACACAGCAATGACAGCATGCAGCGGTCACAATATTTATCTACTGACGCCCATGGACATCCAATCAACCTCGTAGACGAAGAGGCTATGGGGATAGCACTGTTAGAGTTAGTTAGTCCAATAGGTCTCAGTGTTAATAGGAATATTAGTTGGTGTAGTATTAGATACTAATTGGACTATAGGAGTAATTACTTTTAGTATAATTTAAACAGTAACAGTAAACAGTACCAGTAAGTAAACAGTAAACAGTACCAGTAAGTAAACAGTAAACAGTACCAGTAAGTAAACAGTAAACAGTAACAGTAAAGTTAATAAGTATTTGTAGATTATGTAGAGTACCTACACTAACAAATTTAATAGACGAAGAGCTCGCCACAGAATGATAGACAGGACATTATTTTGCAAGGTGATGAAACACTGAATGATAAAACTAAGCTACTAATTCTAGGAAACTGCGTCAAGTTTACATTTCCACTTTCGGTCAACATTGTTTGCTAATAAGTTTACTATATTTATTATTTTCCTTCTTACCTTACTAATATTATAAATGCGAAAATCCGAAACCATATCACATAAACCAAAACTATATTAGGTATGTAGGTACCTCTTCTTATTTTGCTATGGAAAGAATTTTGGGATATTTTGATTGTTCGTCAATCGTGAGTTTCTCTTGCCTTGGGCAAGAGATATTTGGTGTTGTCAGGAAGTGATCGCAATCAAGGATAAGACCGTCTTTTGCACACTCGATGTTTATTTCACATTTTCATTCCATGGTTTGTCCCAGATCTCATGAGCGGCAGCGGATGGGTGGAGCTGCATACTTAGTCGTTTGCTATCTTATTAACATTAATAATACTTTTACGTGATTTACGTACTTTTACAGTTACGCGCCCACAGGTAAAAACACATCACAAATACTTCGAACCTATATCAATAAATACCACAGCATAATAAGATAAGCTCATTAATAATATATGTGTGTTTAATTTATCTTTCTTAAGATAAGTAGGAATGTACAAGTATCTTGAAATTTTACGTTGGCACCGTCATAAGTTGGCACAATATTAACTTGTAAAACAGTCATTTGACTTGTTCCTCACCTAGTCACAATGTGACGGTTGTGACCTAGTCATCCTTACTTGGTTATTAAATCATCTGTTTCCTGGAATTAATAAAATACACTCACCGTAGCCTATTGTCAAGCAGGTACAATTCCTACGCAAGATGACTTACCTGGAATTTGATGCTCATACGAAGGGAATTTCCAGGATTTATTCAAGTCCACAGTCCTGAGTCCAAAGTTTGGGCAGTTATATCCATTCGACCTTTTAAGTATCTTAAGATTTCATGAGTAATGTATAATGTATAAGTAGGTAGGTATATATTTTTTAAATTACCTGTGTTGAACAAAATCTTAACCTTTTGAGTTTTTTCTAGGAAATAATACACGTACAGTGACATCCTGCTGTGCAGTGACAATAATTCCTTTACAGCCAAAACCCATAATGGTATGAGGCCGTTAATGGAAAAACTAAAACTAGTGTTGATGCTTGTCGATGTGCTCGTACCTATAAATAATTTTTAAAGAAAAGGCAATGAACATAATTTGTTCGCAATGTCGACTCGTCACACTCGATAGCGTAGAAAGTGGGGCGTGGGCGCTGATGACAGAAGTTCGAGTAATGCCACCATAAAAATATTTCAAAATAATGCAACACTTATCTATTCTGACAAAAAATGTTTATTTTTGAATCTGATTTAGGAATATTTCGTTAAGTAATCGAGGGATCGAAGGATTGAAAACTGTTTTATTTACCTGACTTTATTTACGGCAGAGTTAATTATTAATGGTTTTAAATATTACCAACGTTGAATGGACGTTTATTGTAATCATTTTTAATGGACTAGGTATATGCTTTTCTTTTTAGTAAGACTATTATGAATAGCGATATTATTATAATGTGCTAAGTGCCCGCTTTTGTCTGTATATTTAATTTTAATTTTGCCATATATATAAAATAAGGTTTCACAAAGGGCTAACTTGTTATCTATGCCAGTCTATTCTATTGAGGTAAGAATACCTGGCTGGTTGACCCCAACAATATGCTCCGAAGACTCGTCGGTATCATCATCACAACTCCTCCGGGTCTCCTCTCAGTATGAAAAGGGTTAGGCCATAGTCCACCACGCTGGCCAAGTGCAGATTGGCGGACTTCAAACGCCTTCAAACGCCGAGAACATGATGGAGAACTCTTAGGCATGCAGGTTTCCTCACGATGTTTTCGTTCATCGAAAGCAGATTCATTACTTAAAGCGTACACAGCTTCGACAACTCTTAGGATTTTAACCCCGGACTTGGTAGAAAGACAGTTTGAGTCACGAGGAAGGTCATAAGATAATTTTTAACCCAAATATGTGTGTACAGGTCCTGAAGGATTGACATCATATATATATACATACATAAGGATCTATTCGTTACCCTAACGATAATACAATGTTATCATGATATTACAATATCATGTCAATATCATGAATCATGCTTTTTGGTATTTTAAGTAAAATACCTCGCCGCGTTCTCACCTTGGGTATTTTTCAATATTGAACTCTACTCGGTGAATGCGTCACTATGACGTGCGTAAACCACAAATTCCAATAGGACAAATTGCGGTTCCTTAGAAATCCTGTACATAATTTCCTGTTTTGAAGATAACACGAGCTTGAGCACCAGTGTGCCTGGTACCAGCATTAATTAGAACACGTGCATTGTGTTGTGAATTTATATTTAAAAGTGAAACGTAAATACATGTCAAAATGGATACTACGTCGGAAACTAATGTTAACTTAACAGACGCTACGACTGAATTAATTAGCCATATCATCTCTACAAAGCCCGATGAAAGATCAATAGTAATCAATCTTCATAACACATCTATGATTAATATCTCGCAAGAGTTTCACAATGAATCACAGTTTGTACGACCGTTGTTCGAGGGTTTCATTGCAGCGGAAATACTTATGACAGCTCTAGAATTAGTGATAGCATCCATCGCAGCTCTGAAGATTTCGGGCTGGAGAAGAAATTATAGAAATCAAATGTTAATGCAGCTCAGTGTGGCCCGTTTTATAAAGCGGGTGTTCTTTTATGTTCAATATTTGAACGTGAAAGGTGTGATTAAATCGTCCGCGCAGCTAGAAGTGACGTTAATAAGTTCCCAAATATACATCGACTATGTGATAGCAATATTAGTGTGCTTCTTTATAAAGCATATGTACGACAGTTTGTTAATAGTGATAGTGAAAATAAGTCGCGGCAGCTTCTACAAGATGCTGACGTATTCGTGGCTGGTCCCAGTTCCTATAAGTGCAGTGTGGACTTTTGTAATCATTACCCAATTCCTCAACAACTGGACATCTTACTTTCTCATTTGTTGCATCTTCAGATGGCCATTGATGTTTTTGAGCACTGCTTTATATGTCATTATCTTGTACAAAGTGTTGAGAGACAACATTAGAAAATTCGCCCGAGGTTTGACTCTCGTAACGTTTTTTATGTGCTTAATTGTAAACTTTTACTTATTGTTCAAAGACATTATTAAGCTGTGGTGCTTTAAGTCTTTTCCGACAGTTTTAACAACGTACATTTTAGGTTTTACTTTAAACTCACTTATACTCTGCTTTTATATTATATTGATCGCACTTAACTACCACAGTAATCGTAAACAGATTAATTCTCATGGCGATCGAAGTATAGATAACGTATTAGATTAATTTTAAAAATATTAAATTAATTTTTATTTTTAATTATAGTATTATAATTGTTTTTTTTTAAGGTTCTAACTGGGAATAAAAACGTATCAGGTAGCCAACAGTAGTTCTGGCAATAGGCAGTTTAATGTTAGCATAATTTGAAAATCGAGAACTTTTCCAATTGTTTACATGCTAATATTCGAATTTTATTTAGCGATGTTTGTCGTGATGGTATTTGTTATGAAAAAGACACGAAGATATGGGTTTTCGATGCGGCACTCCGGGGAATGGAGCGAGAATGAGCAATAATGTTCGTAAAATAGCCACGTCAAGACTGCAATATTACATCGCCCGCCTGCTGAGCCCTAGATAGCCTATCAACTACTTTATATAACATCGACCTCACATGAAAGGAGATGGAAGGTTACCGTACGATTGATTAATATCAATATTTAGATTTGGGTCGGTGACAAAATTACTGTATAGAGTAGACTAGACTGTTGTGAACTATTAATTTTTTGTTATAATATGTATCTTTTATAAATTAACAGAAAACCATAAACGTTTTTGTTTTCTTTTCATCCTTGACAAAAACCATTTTGCTCACATCTGTGATTTATTTCGTCTGAGGTCAATTATCTGTTATTAAGAATCGGGACCGTTCGACAATTTTTCATGTACATTCTCAAAGCATGACCAAAAGCAGAAGATGACTTCAACAAAAACGGTTGTGTGTTCGAAAGTATTGCAAGTACGTGTATTGGTATTAAATGCTATCCCAAGGGCTTGTCCCACGCAAATCAAATTATTTAAGGTCAGTTATTCCCAAGGGAGAGAATTGTCTTTGTTGGTAAGAAGAGATTTATAATTATATATTTATATAGTATAGTCTAATACTTACTATTTTTAAGCGGTTACAGCCGCGGCTTGTGGCAAAATTTAATGGGCGTTTACGTGCTTCGGAGTGAAGCATTCAATCCCGCTTGTTATAATTGGACAAGTCGTTACCCCTTGTCGGAGGCCTTAGGGCGGATCAAGAACTTCCGACACTAGAGTTGCCAGCCGACCCCTCCACCAATCTGCATTGGCATACTTACTGGTCAAGTTCAACTAAAGGGTAAACCATTTTACAACAAACTTCGTGGAGACTTGCAATAAAATGTGTATCTTGTTCTGAATCATAAAAGCAAATTTATTAGGCAAAGCGTGAGTAAAACAATAATAAAAACGTATTTAAAACTAATATATTTTAATTTAGGATCACAAAATGTATATGTAAGTAAATTTAAGGTTACGACAACGATATCTCGATGAAGATAGGAAAGCGACAAATCGGTTTTGATAAATGCATTCTAACAAATGTTTACTGACAGCAAAAGTTTTACAGACAGAATTGTATGTACAACACATTGAGAAGTTTATTTTTTACATTATAATATTAAATTACAATATACAACTTTTGACGTGACCTAACACCATTAATTTTCAAAAATACCCTGCACGTGTTAAGTCATTTTTATATACGATATTGTAGTACTTTTTTAACATTTTACGAACAAAGCAAATTATACTACACAATTTGTTGTTATGAGTATGTGTTAGAACTAATAAACTATCAAAAAATATAAAAACCATAAAATTATTAAAAATTAACAAAAATAAGTCAGTGTCACCGAAATCGAGACCGAAACCGGCCTAGGATAAAGAAAAAATGAGTGCTGCGGACCGAGATCTTAAAACCGATTTGTACAAGAACACACACTAAACTAACAATGCCTACATAAGAAGAGAGTTACCGAAACCGACATAAATTAAGAAAAAAATGAAGTCAATGAGATGATAATGGTAACGCAAGGAGAAACCGATTTGCGCAACAGCACTTCATATGCGGAATAACAAAGGACGGGTAAGTAGAGAATGTCACCGAAACCGATGTAAGCTAACTTCCTCGGGAACTAGGGACGGGAATGTGAGAAAGCGATTGTGACAAGTAACGTCTAGGCGCAGTGGCACGCGCAGCGCTTGACGCGTTTCTCACGGTGCAACAGCGCATCTACGCTGCGCACAGAGCGTGGCTGCATATCTGTAAATATAAATAGTAAAATATTGTTAAACGTAAAAAAGGCACTATGACTTGGTGTTTTTCAAAAAGGGCTCAAAATTAGCTCTCTTTCAGGGCCAGCCACGCAATGCCGACTCCCCTGGTGTTCCTAGTATCCATAGACAACTCTGACCGCTTACCATTAGGTGGCCGGCCCGGCTCGTCTGTTCGATGAGCTACAATTTATTAAAAAAAGTGACAAGCACACTCTTTGAAGAGAACTATCTAAAACCACTGGTAAATGGTAAACCACCGGACAGTCGGGCATAATAATAGAAATACTGTATATTATTATGATGCCGTATGCTATATACATAAATATATAATAATAACAACAATGATAATGATTTCCAATTGGCTTTGGCCCGTGGAAGTTAAACTACCGGTTTGGTCAGACAAGCCGAGAAGGAATAATCCTAAAAACACAATAATGATAATACAACAGATGTACGGAATTATAATAGAATGAGATTAGATAGATGAGAAGGAGAAAATGAGGAGCCATGTCAAAGATGCAAGGAGTGAGCTTTAACTTAGACTTTTTCAGAGTTTAGGGAAACTTCGTGACGAATGGTTTGAGGAAGGGAGTAACATAGATGGATGGATGGATGGATGGTAACGGTGAAGGATTTATGATAGAAGGAAAATGAATGCATTCGAATACTGAGGGCAAAGATAGAAGTACAGTAATATAATAGGAAATAACGTACAATGCGGCCTCTCATCCAGGTCCTGGGGCAGCATGAGCGTACGGGGCGCCCGCACGGCCTGCATCTGCGGCACTTGCGGCTGTTGCGGCTCGGCGCGGCGCTGCTCCTCCTGCGCCTCCGCCTGAGCCTGCGCCTCCGCCTCGGCCTCTGCTTCAGCCGCCAACGTGTTTACGATAGTCTTTACCTGTAACTCAAATAAACACACAAGCCAATAAATTAGTGATATACTGCGGTGCAGTGAAACGAAAATAACGGTATTTGGACATCACACTGCAGTAGATTTATTCTTAACATGAAACACTCATGAAACTTAATTACGAACATTGTATTACGACTAACATTTCAGCAGTGCCATGTGGCAAAAAGCTGTTGGCCCAGTGCTGATTTTCAGCGTAGCTAGGAAGTTGCGCAGTTTGGTTTGTGGAGAAAAACCAATACAATATTACGTGCACCCAATACTTAAGTCAGGAATAATAATAAAAATGCCATAAACATCCAATGAACTTAAGATGTTTAGAGATAAGCTACACCGTGAACAACACTGTATTGTGAGTTATGCTGAGAGTAAACAATTTAGTGTGTATGTATTTTAATCAGACGAAGATTCTGCCTAAATGTAAAGATTACGTAATAGCACAGATTACCTAATAGTTACTACACCACTGCAACTATTTCTGATCTATTTTGACGATACCTTAATACTGCGCCAATATCTGTTACTACAAATATATGTAGTTTTATGTTATATTTAATTCCATCAGTCCAACAAAAACGTCATTGACTGAAAGACAGATTGATAGAACCATTGCAACTTTTATTTTGTTCACGTAGGTACAAATGTGATAGTCCACCCATTCTTGAGGACACATAAGGAGAAAGTAGAAGTAGCTATTATAGCGAACTCGGGCGAGATAATCCTACCGTAAAGTACCTACCTAATTGTTTAAGTTTGTTCTCATAACTCATAGCAGTTTCGTTTTCTTGTTTTCGTTTAGTTGGCTTCATAAAAGGAGGAGAACTTTAATTTGTCTACATATTTTGTTTTGTATGTATGTTACGCGATAATCTTTTTTTTAATAAATATCTTATACCTCAACCTCATTCATGGGCATGCCAAAATTTGGTCCCATATAAATTTCAATAAAATATTCCACCTCTAAGGATATAAAACTGGTGGAAGACTAAAGGAAAATTAGGTAAAGTTCCTTCCTGCCCGCAAACCGATTGATTCTAATGAAACTTGGCACATATATCTATCTATATATGCATTTCAGATGGCAATACAATATTATAGTAACTTGGAGCTGATCTGATAGAAATGGAAGGAAGAGGAACTCCTCATTGGTTTACAGCAGCTACCTCGTTGCTCATAATTATGATTCATCTTAACTCGATACACACAAAAATTACAAATAAAATAATAAACTAAATTTTTATTTTTTTTATTTTATAATAAATTAAATAATTGGCCGCCTACCACCGCTAGACACACCATACTTCACTTAGAATGAAAAGATTAAGGTCATAGTTCACCTCGTGCGGGTTGGAATTGGAAGACTTTAATTAATTTTCCGAAAAATCAGAGGGCTTTAGAACTTTAACCCGGCTAAATGGCGTGGGAGGCCGACCTTACAAAGTCAAAGTCAAAGACTTTTAATTTCATCATAAGGTAATTACATACACTTGAGAAACGTCACACCATGAAAAAAAAAACATAATACATTGATAGATAACATGCAATTCGTCACTGATCTAGAAGTCACTGACCAATTCCCTGTTAACGCCTTATGATGTCACAATAGACAAAACCTATCTTATTCATCGGATTTATAAAAAATAATAAATACTCGTACTTAGCCTATATCATCTAGGGTAGGCCGGGAGAAAAAAGCCGGAGGAAAAAATAAATAAAAATACTTGCTCGACTATCGTTGTTCGCTATCTCGCTAATTGTGCTATATATTGTGTCATATCGGCTTAAACTTCGAAACTAAATTAACGTGAGATGACCATGCCATGTAACTTAGCAGACCAGGTGCTTAGTTGCTGGATGCCGAGATTACTTGGGTTTAATTACCGCTCTAGAACGTTTTTAAGGTATGTCAACCGTAAAAAAAGAAATGCAGGAGAATGAGCATGGGCTGAAACTTCTCAGCTTGTTTTAGGTTTATCAATCTAGGGCATCCTTAAGCTGGATGTAGGTGTAGTGATTATAATTTATAAGTTACCATGTTTGCTACTATCGTGCGCCGGGAACTGTTAAGTTGCTTTCGGCAAGCGGTATCTCATGGGAAGGTCCACACGTCTATCCATCAGCCTTTAGAGGTCCACTGCTGAACATAAGGGCTCCCTAAGGCCCACGAATGGGAGCGAAGGAGTCGGGCGATCCCGATAAATAACTAAATTACTGTGAGTATAGCCGCCCACCTAGCTAAAATGTATAAGTTACCTCTTGCATGTCACTGTCCATCTGTTGGTCGCGGCGCTGCGATGCAACCACGTCCTGCGCGGTGCGGTGGATAGCGTGCAGGTCCTCAGGGGTGAGCCCCCAGGGCAAGTTCATCTGGACTGGCGCGCCTTCCATTTGCATCTTCTGCACTCTGTCTGCTGATGGTCCCCGGCTTCGATTCTGTGTGAAACGTTCGCATTTTCGTCCGCGTTACAGTGACCAAAAGTATCCTATGACTTTATCAGTTCCTCAAACTATCTCTCTAAAAAATCTAATTCTATGAAGATCGGTTGTGTTGGTTAATCGTGAAAGCGTATCAAACGAACAATATTTGTAAGGTTAAGTAGAAATAAGAATGCCTATGCCAACTGAGACACGGGATCTTTGTAAAGTGTGTAAGCGTTCATATTTATTGTTTACCTCTTGCATGTCGTTGTCGATCTGCTGTTCGCGGCGCTGCGAAGCGACGACGGCGTCCTGCGCGGTGCGATGGATGGCGTGTAGCTCCTCCGGGGTGAGTCCCCAGGGCAGATTCATCTGGACTGGTGAACCGTCCATTTGCATCTTTTGCACCTATTAACAGTCATATTTGAAAATAGAATACTAAACAATTGGTCTAAAAAGCAAAAAAATCAACAAAAAAAAAAGGTGAAATAGAGACATTCAATAGGAATAAAGGATAGAAAAGATAATAATTTCGATTCGATTAAGGAGCTGGGGGATGATTGAGAAGTGAAACGTACTTATGATCGATAGCCTTTCGGGTCTCCCAAAAACCGCTCAATAAGTTAGGTTAAGAAGAACCAAAAGCAACTTAAAATCAATAGAAAATTGCATAGTTGGGTTAGACTACTTTTTACGGCGCGAATACACCTACATGACCGAAAATGGAGATAACAGGACTGCTTAGCTATAACAAACCGTAATAACTATAGTAAGTTTAGTTTTGCCAATTATTATTTTAATGTCAATTCCTCAAATTTATGGTAAAGTATCATGCGGTTCTTCGAATTAAAAAATTATCAATACGGTTAAATAAGCCGAACAACTACAATATGAATAAGAGAAAGCTTTTGAAAGGTCACTCATTAATATTAATATTTCTATGTAAATATGAACACAAAAAAACGCCGCTCTTTCTGCAAACACACGGCAAATTAAACAGTACTTTTTCCTTCCATTTACAGAATATGGTAAGCTATTATATAAATATTTCTGATTTTCCGACAATCCTGACTGCAGAATCTACGGACAAGAGTTGACTTGATGACTAGTCTAATGCTATTTACTCGTAGATGACAGGCGATGGCTACAAAGGGGAAGAGGTGAACCGACTAGCGTTGCATCAATTGTCATGGTAAAGTGACGATTTAGTAAGTTTACTTGTTGAGTGGAGTATTATACACCTCATAAGCATCAACAGCAGCAGCATATCCATAGTGGAATTTTCATTAACATTTTCATTTATTTACGCTTTATTGCATTTGTACAATGGGCGGACTTAATGCTTAATGGCATTCTCTATATCACGTTAACATTACGATAACCATGACCATGCGCGGACTGCCATTGAGAACGAATCTTCTATCAGACAGAATATGAAGGCTGAAGTCCTGGCTCGCTGGAAGTACAGGCTGGCCAACTACCGCTAGACTTCATACACGTTTAAAGAAGTCTAAAGAATGCAGGTGGACCTCCTGAGTCGAAAGAGGCCGAAATCTTTACCATTAGACCTAGACCCTTGACCTCTTACGACTTTCAATGCTGCCATGTGTAACTGTCTATGTATGTCGAAGGTATTGATTTATATTCAGGTCTTTATTCTGATCTTTTTATTTAATAATTGTGCATAAGGATTGCAAGGAGAACTGACATCTCCGTTATGTATGGATATGTTCCCACACTTAGCTTTAATGCAGCATTGCTTATAACCTTTTCAATCTAAGAGGAAACCCGTGCGCAATAGTAGGCGATGGGTAATAGTGATTGGATAATGATGACATCGTCATCGTCACGACGATGGCCAGTACGCTCGTTCCAGTTTCGTCTTACTCGTTAATGCGTACCTCAGGTTGTTCCAACTCTTGAGTAGGTGCAGACTGAGGCACGAACTGATGGAGAACAGCAGGCTGTAATCAATTTAATATAACAGTCGATTAAATAAACAATCTAAATAAATAAATGAAGTTGACCATAAGCAATGATAATCATACAAGAGAAAAATCATGGAAAGTATAGTAAAAAAAACGACAGTATTTTTACTGAGTGTTGTCTATTCATATACTATAAAGTGCATTGGTGTATATTAAATTAATTTAGTTATAAAGAACAGATGACAAATTTATGTCATCAGAGAACATTATTTAAAGTTATTTTACCTGTTTCTTTTGATCAAAAACCAAAAAGACAAAACCGTTGTTTTCGATTAGCCCTAATGCTTGTCATACTGAGTAAAGTGATGCTAAGTCACTTTATGGCAACAAGCTATTATGTCCACTATTAAAGTTACCATAGTATATGTGCATAACGAGCCTGTTTCTTCGCATTGCGCCTTTAAAAACAATCATAAAGGAACGATAAATATTGACCCCATTCGTATGCAAACAAGACAAGTTCTTTAACCTCCAAGAGAAAACGCTTCAGTGATTCCTACATACGCAGGATCTTGTATTACATACGTACTTCAAAGCTAGAATATCGCCTTCAACAGAAATAAACACCGGCAGGCAATTCGTATTATTCACGATTGAAATCATCACATCACATTTGTTTCTGTTTGCCACTAAAACCTGTACGTGGGCAGGGACAGCATTCAACGACCTTTGTCTGACCGCCTCTCAAAGGAACAAAGATAATAAAAATTAGTAAGACGCTGACATTAAAATTCTTCTTAATTAAAAAGTGTATGACCATAGGCTCTGTCAGAATGTATATTATGTCAATTTCATATTCAGGAAGATTCTTCTTAATTAATACATTTGTTTTGTTTCCTTTGCTCAAAGAGTGTTGCGTGAAGGAAACGAGAATTTACCGAGTTAAAGTTGAAAATAAATCTATTAATATGCGTTTAATTTATTCATGATTGTGTGTACTAGGTACTGCTGAAGTAGATAATTTTATTTTTGTCAGGGCACCTCTCAAAGGAACAAAGGTAATGTAATTAGCAAAAATACGCCGTCTCTGATATAATGCTTTATAATTATAGTTTCTGGCTACATGCTCTGGGACAACTATCATATTCAGAAAACTAACTTTTTCTTTTGCTTCTCTTTAACTTGGGTTCAAAGCAATATATGAAGCAATGATAGCCTAGTGGTTAAGACTTCGGCCTCCTACTCAGGGGGTCCGGTATTCAAATCCCAGGCACCCACTTATGACCTTTCTAAGTTATGTTCCCTTTAAGTAATTTAATATCATCTGCTTTCGGTGAAGGAAAACATCTTGAGGAAACCTGCATGCCTGAGAGTTCTCAGCAATATTCAAAATCATCATAGAAAGACTTCTAAGTTCTAACCGATGTGCTTAAACTAAAGTAACATTTAAAACTCTATAACAGAAAATATTTAAGCGGGTCTTGCCTTCCAATAGCAGTAAAAATCTAGGAAATAAAATATCAGTTACTAAAGTCATAATATATAAATCTGTGTCGGCACCCTTGCCATTGTTACGTAGTATGAAATTAATTGTTATTAATCATGCTAGCTTCGGAAGCACTTCCCTACCTCCTCTAGAATACGAAGAGCAAGTTTAATATTCATTACACAATTCATACAGAACGCGACCATGTTTACATGGTTACATTTGTAAGGTTAACTTTTAACTACTTCATGGACTTAAGCAGACAAAGGACTGTTTGATATTAATATTTACCCTAGTCAAGGCTGCGTTAATTACAAATATTCAGTTTATTTTAATCGACATTTATTAAATAACTGACTGGTTCGGGTGGCAATAGAGGCCAGCTGATATCTAATGATAACAACCTATACAAACTCCTTATATATCCTCCGAAGCAATAAAACACTCATTAATGGCACTGAGTAGTAGGTACCATTTCGTTTGTGCTACAGATATTGTGCAAATTACATATAAACATTACTTGTGCCTCAAGAAAGTCATAGTCTTATTATCCTAACGAGCTTCTGTAATTTAACCGCACCAATTTGTCTACACGGTCATAACATTGCAAGCCACTCAGTAACGGTACAATGCTTTTTACTGTGATCAAAGTTTTTTGACTCCGTACCATGGTCGTACTGACACATCGTGTTATTTTTTGCACCTATGAAAAGTATGAGGAAAATGAGCTATGCG